>JAUCMS010000044.1:6645264-6660561 GCA_032357445.1 Enteromius radiatus | reverse complement strand
AAAAAAAAAAATATATATATATATATATATATATATATATATATATATTTATATATTAAGCATGACCCCTTTGAGGCCGTGTGAAAATGCTCTGCGTGTGAAATGCCACGCGCGTAACGCAAATTACGCGCAGCTCGAGGCAGCGACTGGCATTATTAGAGCGCGCGCTACTCATGAGTGCTTAATGAAATCTTAAAATAGACTTCATATTTCACAATTTGTCTCGAAATAACAACTGCATCTGGGGTGAGATTAATAAACACAAGTAGAGTGTTAATGAAGGCAACAAAATGACTTCAGGCTAGATGCTATGTGCTGTGACAAGCACTAGCTCAGGCCAGGCCCTTAGTTTGAGAGAAATATAACTTTAACCCCAGAGACACGAATTGAAGGCTGCACAGGTGATATTAGTTAATTAGTTAATATTTCAATTCAACACACACACGAACAAGTCATTTTTAACAAAAGCTGGACAATAAATGAGTTTAATCATTCTCAGGCTGATCATTATACCAGTGCTGTTAAAACAAGCTATGATTTTTTATTGTACTTGTTCAAGGTAAATTAAACCTGTCGCACGTACTGAAATAAAATAACGTCTTCTTTTAAGCCGTTAAACTGTGACAATTACTTATAATGGTATCTAGAACAAAATTTCACAACGGCTAACGTTACGCTGCTTATAGCTACATTGTGAAGTCTTTAGAAAACAGCGAAGCGATGAACATCTTATCCAGCAGCATTTCCTCTCAGATGTGCTGTTAGTTTGAAAGAATGAGCCTAATAGATGCTCATAGCCTAGTCTAACTGCGTGACAAGAAAATAAACAAACATTTCCCACATGTAGTTAAAAATCTCTTCTGATCTTCAGTAGTCGTGAATGGTTGATCCAGTTCGCGGCATCTCTGGGTTATTTCATACCCCTTCTGATGAGTCAAAACTGTTGCTAAATAAATAAATAAACAAATAAATAACCCACGACACACTGCTGTCCAGATACCAACTGTGAGCCATTAATAACTACTCGACAGCAAACAGTTTAACAAGAGGCGCTCTAGAAAGCTATAAATTACATAACCGCAATTAAAGTGCCAACCCCTGACCCTGACTGAGAGGCACAATCTTTATCACCTGATTTTAACATTGGCACTGGTTCCAAGTCAATACACATGACACGACTGCGCCGATAACTCAAGCACGTACAATTTATGAGCATATCGTACAAAGTCCGTCTGAAGAAGCCGTACTTCAGATAACACACGGCATGGGGACACTCAAACACAGAGGCATGGAAAGAAAGCAGCACGACTTCCGGGAATAAAAAAAGACATAAAACTACAAAGCACTTACTAAGATGCAGATATGTGTCGTTATTATCCATGTTTGGACGAATGGGAAAGAACTGTCCAATTTTCTCGTAAAGTGTCTTGGGTCACCGTTCTGGACGGCAGCATCTCCCCGCTGCTGTTCGCGATCTGACTGAGGATTCGCTGCGCACACTTGGGGCCCCACCGAGGGGGTGGCGAGGGTCAGACCTCTCCCAATGACAGCCTCCTGAAGCTGTGCAGTTTGCCAAATTAAGCGTATTCTATGTTGTTGTTTCTTATCATCCACAGAAATTAAAAATACTGAAATCCTTTTTTTTTTTTTTTTGGTAAAGTATCATATAGGTAATAGGCTAGTAGGACCATGCTCATATAGCTCATATATGTTTTTTTTTTTTATAGAACAAATTTTTATTGTTGTTTTGTATGATTGTGATTTAAAACAATATAAAAAATATTTCAGCTTTTTAAAAATAATATTCCTTTTTATTTATTGTCTTATACACTATCTAATAGCACATTTTAAAGTTATAAACCTTGAAGTATGCTTTATAAAAAGATACTAGGCTATATCAGGCTTTTTACTTATTTTTTAATTTTTAAAGCTGTCACCCCAGTTTTTTCAGTGACTTTAACTCTCTGTAATACTCTCTGTAATACTTGTAGCTTCAGTTAAACAACGTAATTTTGATTCAGCGCTCTTTTCCATATTTTAAAAAGTCTAAAAGCAAGCAGATATACAGTAACGAGGAGTGTTTGAATGCAATATCTTGCATAATTCATTATATAATTTCAAAACAAAATGTACTATTAAAAAACCTAAAATTAATAACTGTGTAAAATAACATTAAACCTATCAAGAGCAAGTAATTATTTTAGAGTAGCATTCTAATTTGCAGTTTTATTGGGTCAGGGGATTATCATAATATTCTTTAGTCTACAAACTGCTTAGAGCAAGATCTGCTGACCGTGGCCTTTGAGAGTATGGAGAAGAAAAAAAAAATTCTCCAAATTCCAAGCGCTCAGTCCCCACAAGGCTACCAGAGGGTCTGAAGACCCCTCAACACCCCCCAAGATCTCTTCAGAGTGAGGGGTCATTTAAGGGTGAGCTCCCACTACCTCAGGAGGTTATTCAGAAGTCACCAGCATTCAGAGTGTTGAACTCCTGTTTCGGGGGACACTGAGAGAGAGCGTTAGTGATGACCACTCTGTCAGTCCATGAGCTGGGCTGTCGAATGGGAAAAGCACACTGGCTCCCATCCTTGTAAAAACACAACATAAAAGAACACAGGGGGATGCTAACAAAGATGAATGGCTTCTCTTCCAACTCATTCCACACTAATCAGGGCCTTTTCATTTGTTCCCTGTTAGATAATGTAAATTTGCAGAGTCAAAGAAAGGGACTAAAAGGACAATTTATCAACCTCCCTTTTATCCTCCTAATGGAGCCACATGTTCCAGAGAATTACAATCGCCCTGAGCTGCAAAGTATATTAGAGCTGAAAAGCGGGTAACAAAAATGAGGTTTAGATTTCAGTGCGAACATGAGCGACGTAATGATTCCCGGTGATGTATTCAATCCTGTTGCTTTCGCTAATGTGGAGAATGGCAAACATGAAAGGTGCGGCGTGCTTTTCTTTTCTCATTGCAAGTAGGAGCTATTTATATGGCTAATGGAATATTATGAAATTAAAGGAGATCAGGTGGCCGAGAGAAAGCTCTAAATCACGGCAGATTTGAGGGAAGGCTTGTGGGATTATCTTGCATGTTTGTCTACAACAATGGCTGCCAATGGACCATTCAGTTGCAGAGTGTCGGAGACCTCACCCTTGCAATCATCTATCACCAGTTAAAAGCAGAGCGGCCCACCCCTTAACCTAACAGTCACTGCTCTGAGGACAGCAGTCTGGTCATCTCGCCCTCAGACAACAGCCCATGTCTGGGGGCACCATGTGGCTAATACACGCACAGAGCCAGACAAATGTACCACAAATTTCTTAAATGTGCAGCTTAAAGCTAATTTTCCATGCAAGGGTAATCAATATTTATCAATAGCAAACCCCTACTTGCCTTTCTTGACTGATAAAGTGATTTACTCCTGCAATCATACTAGTATGATAAAAAGTGAATGTGAACAAAACAAGCCCACTTCATGTTCTCTGGTGAAATAGATTTTTAAATTTAAAAGCAGAAATATAAAATTATTTTCTAAAAACACTTGTATAACTTACTGTCTTCTGTGGAAGAACAATAAAAAAATGAAAAAGTTTCAGTTCCAATTCTTCTATTGTATGTACTGCATAAGAAGATGTCAATAGGAACCAAAACCTTTTGTTTGCAAAGATTCCTCAAAATATCTTTTATGTTCCACAGAAGAAAGTAAGTCATACACCGAACCCTAGAGGCTTGAACCCTAGCTAGGGCTAGAGCTTGGCGTCCGGCTCGGTCCTTGCATGCCCCCCGGAGGAAGGCGCGAGAGCAGCTAAATGGCGGAGAAGGGGCGGAGGAGGGATGCACAAAAGGCGAGGAGCGGAAGGAAAGAGAACGGGCTATTTATAGTGGGTAGCGGGCGATTTGATTGGGCAGGTGTAATGAGGAGATTGATTAGGAGATGCGATGCAAGCCGTGATTAATCGACCACGGTCCTCTCGAAATTAGTTTATTTGCAAAAACTTCACTTAATGAGCAGGGTTGGGAAGTAACGGATTACATGTAATCAGGATATAAAAATCAAGTAACTGTATGATGCTTCCTGCTGGAAAACGCGATTTCATGTCCTGAAATTTTTGTCTTCAAAAAAGATAAAGGAAATAAATATAGTTATGCATGTATAGACTCTTGCTTAAGTAGGCTACTCAACAAACTTGAACATTTGCAGGTAGGACTAGCATGGAAATCCCTGTGTAAGCTAAACCATATTTTTTTTGATGAGTTAAAATTCAATGTTGTGAATGACTGCAGTGTGCCAAGTCCCCACACCTCAGATAAGTCAATGAATAAAGAAAGATCATAGCATTTCACATACATTTCGACATGCAGGCAACAAAAAAACCTTTCATGTTAAAAACTAGTTAAAACAAAACTGTAGCCACTAGATGTCCACATCTATTTATTATATTTTGTATATAATACAAAAATATAATATATTTTGTATATACAAGGGCTGTAAAGATGCTTAAACAAGACACAATGTTTAATAGTTCCAAATAGTGTTTAGTATAGTTTTATTAGTTTAAGTCATAGTTAAATAAAAGTAGCCTATTAAAATATTGCTTTTTTAATTTATTTACATATGTAGCTTAAAGTAATCCAAAGGTAATCAGTTACATTACTTTTATATTGTGTACATTTTAAAAGTATTCCTCCCAACCCTGTTAATGAGTTTCATATATAAATATAACCTACTATTTGGTAAAACCTTATTAACTAGTTGCTTATTAGCATGCATAACTAGAACTTTCTCTCACGGATGGGGTTTTGGTTCCTTGCCGTTGTCACCTATGGCTTGCTTAGTTGGGGGCATCTAATTTCTAGTGATTATTGTCATTTTGATTACAGAGACCGTCTCTGCATTTAATAAATAAATAGTTTAATCTCGTCATTATACATTACCATCACATTCTCCTATTTGATCATGATCAGTGCTTTGCTACAATCTGTATTATTAAAAGCGCTATATAAATGAAAGCGATTGATAGAACAGCTATTTATTAGTGCTAATTAAGCACATATTAATGTTTTATTCTACATGAGCTTATTCTACATCCCTAATCCTACTCAATGTAACAACTATCTTACTAACTATTAATAAGCAGCAAATTAGTACATTAATGAGGGAAAAGTCATAGTCAATGGTTAAGTGTTCCCTATTCTAAAGCGTTACCTACTATTTTCATAAAACAGTTACTGTTGTGGGATTGGTTTTAGGTGTAATATTGACAAAGAAGCTGTAAATTTAGATTTTAGTAAGGTTTGTATAAAAGTTTTATCTTACTTTTTAAACAACGAAACAATTCTGGCTCACTTATCCCCATTTTTACCCATTCAGATTCACTGTAAATGCCCCATTTGTACACAGATCTTTACTTTTTTTTTAAAGAAAAGGAAGGACAAGTGTAACTTAGATGTGATAATCAATATTACACCACAAATGCTGTCGACTAACTTCTATTGATCTAGGACTATTGCTTTAAACCCTGCGTGCAACATTAGTCAGATTTTTATCTGATGGTGTGAACTGAAAACCTGTTTGAGAAACAACCTTCCTCTTTGCTCGACTGATCATATCATAGGATAGATTGTGTGTGTGTGTGTGTGTGTGTTTGGGGGGTGGTTCTCCATCTGTCATACACTCATTAACAGAGCCCCCTCATGTTTTAATCAGTCCCCATACGCTAACCACGCCCATGCACACACACACACACGCGTACGAGCGAAACCACGCCATGTATCATCAATCTCACAGGTCATTAATCTCTGAGCACAAAGGCAAAACATGCTGCAATTTCTGGGTGTGAAACCTCTTTTTGGTGCAGACCTTTTCAACAATCCTGAAAAAAAGCATGTCAATCTGCTTTAAATCAAGTTTTGTGAATGAATGCCTGATTGCAAACTTATTAATCTGCTATAAAAAACCATGAATCACTTTATTTTATTGCATTTACTGGTAAACTCTGGCCTTCACATGTCTAACGTGGGGCCTAAATGCTGTTGCAGCTTAGGATTGAAAAAGGATAGAAAATTGAAGCATTAAGAAAATCAGACAAGAAAAACACTTTGATTATTCAAAGGAGTCGTTAAATGAATTTGACTTTATCGAAAACTATGCAATCCCCTGAAAACTGGGTTAAACTCCCAGCTCACAAATCATTCCATAGCATTATGTCAGAGGCTATAATATCAAATACACCACAGCCGCTTTGTGACCAAGAGAGAGAAAGACTTTAGCAAGAGAGCCGGTGTTGACCTCCAGGAAGGGCTGCCAGCATTACCTCACGAGTGGCGTCTTGCTACTCTTTCGCCACAGGATGTGCGTCATAAATCTTACTCAAGCCGAATGACAGAGGAGCTCATGGGACTCGACCCGTGACATACTGATCAACACGTTGGTACTAAACTTAAACCAACATGCAGGCGCACAAAACAGGGATAGCTATAAAATATCTATCAAGGGAAGTGTATTTGTGGAAACCATTGTAAAGTATCTAAAAATAGAGGTTAAAGGTATAAAGTCAAGAATGGATGTCCGAATTCCAGCACTGATGAGTTTCTCCACAAGCTTTAATTATGTTGGCTTTAGTTTTTTCTAACACAAGTGAAATAATAATTTTATTTGCAGCAGTATGCCTTAGAATTAATTTTTTTATTCACTCTTAAAACTAACTGGCATATAGAATTATTCAGTACTTCAAAATAAAGGCTAAAGTTATCAATTAAAAAGGGCATATCCAAATCACCAGTGATGAGTTTCTCCACAGACATGTTATAAAATATTAAAAACGTGATAATAATACTGAAGCTGAACTAAACATATTTACAGAAAGGAATATGTAAGACTTCGTAATCGCTCAAAAGTGAATGCGAAGTGAAAGTTTGAGAAGTACGTCTGTCAGCATGATCATGAGATGCTTTCTCCAGCGTCAGTAAAAAAGTATATGCATATAAATAGAAAAGAGGAAAGAACTGAGCGATCAAAAAATACATTGCACAATAGTTTAATTAATCAACATAGGCAAATGCAGGAACACACTTGGCAATGAGGCTCTCGTTTCTTGACGCACTGAAATAGAAACAGCTGAAGTAAGGCTACCTTGAGTGAACTTTCAAGAGGAAACAACAGGGAAGAATCAATTGTGCCTTAAGAACACATATGCCTTAGGCTGCCAGCTGAGAAGAAGTAATGTTCTGCTGCATTCTCCTTCAGCTCTGCTAGAGTCATTTGAACGAATAACAATCATGAGCACTGCAGGGAAGTTTCAAACAGGCTGCCAAGGCCAGGTGCATTTGAGAAAAGGTAAACAACAGCCGATAAAACAGCCGATAAAAACATCAAAATAATCTACTAGTAATCCACAAGACTGCAGTATATCAATTAACATCTTGTAAAAATAACTTTTTTAACTTTACACAGTCTATTCTGGCTACTATATGAGTTGATAATCCATAATATTTTTTTTTTTTCCAAAAAAGATCATCTACTAATATTAGTTTAAACAACGATGTGCATATTTCTCCCCTCATTTGGATGACTTTTTCACTGAAAAAGCTGGTTTGAAGCTTAAAAAACATGTTTATAACAAACAAACAAACAAACAAACAAACAATTGGAGTCATGGAGTCATGTGGATTACTTTTGAATTACTATGTTTTTATCAGCTGTTTGGATGCTTATTCTGACGGCACCCATGTACTGCTGAGGATCCAATGAGTTGCGTGAGCAAGTGGGGTCATGCAAAATTACTCCAAATCTGTTCCCACGAAGACACAAACTCATCTACACCTTGGATGGCTTGAAGGTGAGTAAATTGTCAGTAAATGTTCATTTTATACTTTTAATCTAAACTTTTATTATAAGTTTGTAAAGTGTGTACTTCCGCAATGATGATGTATAATGTAGAAGTGAAAAATAGAAGTTAATTTAGGATGACATAAATATTTAGGGCTTTTTTCTAAAGACAAATCTATATTTGTGTGAATACATTATGCATTTGCGTATGCCTTTTTAGACCTTTTGATTTCCTTATTAAGCGTAAATGACATTTCCTTCATGGAAAATATTGAGTCAAGGAGGAACTTTCAACAATGACATGTACTATTCATTTCCTATCAAAATCCTGTCGCAAGAGCAAATTACGTTTTGTAACTCTTAAATGGTGCATTAGAACAATCATGACGATTGCCGGAGAGCAACTTAAAGCTTGCTGAGGTCCGCACAGATGTTCATTTCTAGGAAGCATCTCTCCTTGTATTGCTTTAAGCTTTTAATCCCAAATCTGTTTTTGTGGGTCCAGACGAATTGAAGATTCTGCTGCAAATTTCTGATGCTTTTACCAAAATCAATAACCCTAATCATCACATGACAGTTACTGACAAAAAAGAAAAAAAAAAACCTGAACAATATGTGTGTTTCTTACTGATCTGCGATTCATGTGATAATGTGCAAATACTGTGCATCCCAGGAAAGACATACGTGCAACAGGTTGGACAGGGATTCGGAGGGACCATGTGAGGCTAAGTTGGACTTGTCCTGAGAGGACCAGTCAGATTAAAGCACAGGCATCTGCTCTGTAATGGTACAGGGACTTGTTTATGTGTTCATCAAGATGTCATATAGAATACGGTAAATACTCCCACCATCAGGCTCACAGAAGACCTCTAATCCCAATATAGTCTAATATCTCTGAGAAAAGACACAATTATCACAAACAAGCTAGGGATTAGCATTTATGTAAGTGAAAAAGGCAGCATGCACTAGACATGACTGGACTCTTCACTCCTGTTTAAATGCCACAGTGTTGGCTTTCATTGAGGACCTGCAGGACAGCCAAAAGTCTTCCAAAAGGGCAGAACTAGTTCTAGACCACACCATAGGAACTTGATAGGATGCAAAAATAAAAATTCTAAAGCAAAATTAAATATAACACAGTGCAGATCCCTCAATTGTAAATATTGTAAGGTATAGATCCTATAAAATTTTAAGACTTTATTCATATCAAGACCCTGTCCTCACCTTCTCGAGGAACACTTGGCTGAACATGCTGATGGCAGACCACACTAGAACACTAGTAAGGTCTATCTAAAAATGGAGTAGACATGGGCTAATTGAAGAGTGAGTGTTTCTAGGCCTTCTTTTTAAATTGTATCTGCCAGTGTTCATATCAATTATAGTCAGATTATTTAGAACAATAAACATTTACCTAAATAATGTACTTGTGTTCACATTGAAATGCAATTCAATTCGAAAAATAATATCATGTAAACATGTAAATATCAGTCTTTATATGCTCATAGACAAAAACACAGGCAGGAATAAAAAAAACTTTTTCATGCCAAATAATATCACGTTTTTCAATATTGCAATATAAACATAAAGTATTTTTTCATATTAACGCCCTCTAGAGGCACGAGGAAGCCTTAATAATCACAACGTTCTGTCCGGAACTAACAAGTTCGCTTTGTTTCCCACGGCCTTTTTAGTTTACTGGACCTGTTTCTTGACATCAAGTAGCACGTGAGTTCAGTAGCGTTGTTGTTTACACTCAAGTCATCCTTAAAAGAACTGCAAACAAAATGCTTTTAAATGAATAAAATATCCAGCGACTGTTATGATTTTATACAAAACGTATTTAATAGCTGAAGAAATGTAGATGTAATTAGCAGAAATGAGGCTAATCCTAAGACATGTATTATTGTGCTTTATGTCATATATTCGTGTCTATTTAATATAAGCCTGTCTATTTAATGAGTTTTACTGCCACGTTTTTTCTCAATGCATTGATATAAAAGGTGTTTGTCTCCCCTCCCAGTAAACCATGATAGGAGTGGAGTCTGGGCTGTACATCGGGTGTGTGTCTGATCTGAAGGACGCCCAGAGCCTGACAGACGCAGGTGTAACACACATACTCACTGTTGACTCAGAGGAACCTGCTGTCCCTGGATTCCACACCAAATTTGTCCGAGCTCTAGATGATGCGTCCACAGACCTCCTGAGCAGACTGGATGACTGTGTCAGCTTCATATGTGATGCTCTCAGTGCACACTCTGAATCCAGATCATCAGCAGTTCTTGTGCATTGGTAGGAATAATAATAGATAACAGCCTTAATTAATAATATAAAGACAAGTGGGATAAAATGGGGATTTATGTATTTGATTTATGTTAAATATTTATGTGACCATGGACCACAAAACCATTCTTATAAGTAAATTTTTGGAAATGGAGATTTATTCATCATCTGCAAGCTGAGAATATAAGCATTCTATTGGTGTATGGTTTGTTAGGATATAACGCTATTTGGTTGAGATACAATTATTTGGAAATCTGGAAAAAGTAATAATAATACTGAGAAAATTGCCTTTAAAGTTGTCCTAATGAAGACTTGTATACTTGAAATGTATAAAATTTCTTAATGGAACATGATTTTAACTTGTATTTTAAAGATTATTAGCTTAAAATCACATGGATTGTTGGCTATTGCTACTAAAGACTGGCATTGTGGTTAAGGGTCGCATATATTTTTAATACATTGCATGTAACTATTTAATGTTACGTAACTGGGATTCAGATTTTGTTTTCTTTAATATAACCTATATTTTCAATTAATTATCATCATTATTATATTTGTAGCCATGTAGGGCAAAGTAGAAGTGCTGCTGTGGTGACTGCTTATCTGATGAAAACACAGCATCTGAATTTACAGGATGCATATTCTAAACTCCGAAACTTAAAACCAGATGTTAAGTAAGTGTTTTTCATTATTTATCCTGTAAAAAATGTGTGAGAATTTTTATTGAAGAGCATTCCACTCATTTTCTCAGAATGAATGAAGAATTTATGGACCAGCTAGCACTTTATGAATTAATGGATTGTAAAGTAGACACCACAAATCCTGTATATAAGCAGTTCAGATTGAAGAAAATTACAGAGAAATATCCAGGTATGTACATAATTTCCTTCTTTTAAACATACTTAATATGTTGTACACTTGTCATCTCGTTCAGCCTTCTACACCTTACGAGACTTACCAGGGCTTATATAAGGGCAATATATTTTGATCAATTCAGAACTCCAGAATATGCCGAAAGATATCTTTGCTGTTGACCCTGCACAAACCCAGAACGCAGAAGCTGTGTACAGATGTAGAAAGTGCAGGTAAAAATATCTTTAGTTTTTGCTGTTTATATACAGGTACTCTGAAAGTGTTTTGAATTTATTACTGAAGTCATAACCTGCTGTTGTCTTTGGTTCCCAACAGACGTACACTTTTCCGTCACTCCAGCATTCTCAGTCACTGTGTGGGAAGTGGAGCCTCTGCGTTCACTCATAAGAAGACAAGGATAGGGAGTGACAGTGAAGATCAGAGACAGTGCACATCCTACTTTATAGAGCCAGTGCAATGGATGGAACCGGCCTTACTAGGTGTTATGGATGGACAGGTAGTTCCTCGCTGCTTCACACATCTGGACACACAGTTAAACAGAATTATTAAAAAGTTGCTTCTATTCTGGAAGAATATTATTTTTATTATTATAAAAAAGAAAGATAAAGAATTAGCTTTAATATGGATCTTTTTTTTTTTTTTAAAGTAAAAGAAACAATGCGTAATATTTGTGCTAGTGCTGTGGCATGTTGGCATGTTTATTGTTACTTGTTTCTTTAAAAGGTGTTTTGAAATTATTTTTGAAAGTAAAACCTTTTGCATGGTCTCTCTTGTAGCTTTTGTGTCCCAAGTGCAGCTCAAAGCTGGGCTCCTTTAACTGGTATGGTGAACAGTGTTCGTGTGGGCGCTGGGTGACACCGGCCTTCCAGATGCACAAGAACCGAGTGGATGAAATCAAACACATCAGTATATCAGCTCTCAAATGACCCGCAAATAAAGATCTGTATTATATTCTCAGAAACCATTGTTATTGGTAGTATTTTCAGTTTAAATAGTAAATACAAATACTCTGTAGTATGTCATAAATACAGTGCAAAAGCCCAATTTTTCCCTTTGATTATCACTTTCGGTAAAGTTTATTATAAAGCATTTGTTACTTTTTATCATACCGTGCTTAGACTTGTTAAAGCCTGTTTATGATCACCATTTATTTGATAAGAAAAACAAGAGTAGTGGGAGATATTATAACAATTAATAACTTTTGTTATATTTTAATATTAACATAATTTTCTATTTTAATATATTTTTAAATGCAATTTATTCCTGTGATGGCAAAGCTGAATTTTAATATTTTAAGCAGTCATTACTCCAGACATCAGTGTTGTGATTCTTTAGAAATTATTGTAATCAACTGAAAACAGTTGAGCTGATGGTTTTGTGGAAACTTTAATAATTCAAGACAACATTTTTAAATAGAAATAATTTATTAGAATTGACTTCACTGTTACGTGGCACACATGTATAATGTATACTTGTTTCTTTGAGGAAAAGAGAAAGCTTAACTTCGAATGGTAGTCAGGATATTGGTTCTATATCTTTCCATAAGGTTTGGATAAGTATGATATTTATGGTTATAAAAGATCACAGAAATGGGCTTTTCATCCAGTAGGTGGCGACAGATAACCAATATCCTGTTGGACTACGTTTTGCGCAATATTCGGACAAAAGAGGATTAAATCTTGTTTACACCAGCGCTACAGATGACATCTGCATTTAATGTAAATCTGAGATTATTTGACTTGGTTAGGAGTACTAGATATATTAGTGTACTGTATTAACCTCTAACCAACTTGACTTAAAGTGCTGTAAATTGCCATCACGTGACTCTTGCGGCGCCACAGAATTTGGTTCCCCTGTTGGATGTCATGTAGGCTACTGTGTTTGCAGCACTAATACAGATTCATGTCCATGTGGTTTCCTCTTGGCCCCCAGTTCATAAATGTTTATATGATGTTTATTGAGGGAGTCTGAGTGACACTGTGGGTGGTTATGGCATTGAGTAGTGAGATCCTGTTGTGTTTATGAGGGTCATATCCTCCATGTAATGACCTGAACACTCTGAAGTGTGAAGGAGTGAAGAGTCACCCGCTGCGTACGTGCGTAAGAGAGAGGAGCTGAAAATAAAATTTATTGATTCCCTAAAATAATATATGCAGTTGTTTTTGCTATAGCCAACATTCAAATATTAATATTATCAAATAAATGCTTTTGCAGGAGTATATGTGGTACACTGAGATCACAGAAAAGAAACCAGGAAGATGGGCTTATGTCAACTCAAGTTGGAGTCATGCTCTTGGTTAGAGCTGAGATGGAGGTGTGGAAAAGCAAGGCATCTGATTGGTTCAGAGACCCGCTTAAAGCTGTAATCAAGCACTTTTGTGTGACAGTCTTGACCTTTTCAATAGTAGCAATTTGGCCTAAAATACACGCTTTTTTGTTTATACTTTCCTTTCAAGAGTAGTTAGTGTAAATAACAGTTTTTACAGACACACCATACATCTGGAAATAAGAAAAGATGCTGTTCTTACAAATGGAACAGACAGTATTACCTAAATTGTGAAATTGCTATCGGTTGGGTGTGTAACATTGAAGCAAAACAAAGTGAAGATGCTGTGTTTACCACACTGTGTCCCAGTGTAAGTCAAGAAACATTTGTGTGAAAGGTAATCTTCATTTCTGGGCAATCCCTTTAAAATGACAAATTTGACTAATATCTATCAAATGAAACATTCAAGTATTCATTTTCTCAAATGAGATCATGGAGTAACAAACAAGCAGTAGACAGTTTCCCTGCTTCCTGCAGATCTATGAATTGAATGTAACAGCAGTAGTAAACCACAGATTTCTATGGATCAGATGTTAAGCACATGCATGGACTTAACTGCACACAACATCTGCGCCCATTAAACTGGCCTATACAACAAAATAAGCTGCAGGAAATTCAATCAAATACAACTGGTATATCTCTTATTATTATTTTGAATTATTGTTTGTGCTTAAATATGGTTGTTAATATCAGAATTATTATGTAGGTGATTTGTCACAGAGGGTCATGACAATAAGGAGAAAATTGAATGCAAACTAACACTCCATGCCAACTAAAACAAAACAGAACCATTAAAGTTTCAAAGTAGGTGCCAGTTTTTAAATTATATATGGGTAGTTAATATCAATGTGTGGTGTGACAGCAAAAATCTAAAAAAAAAGAAGAAGATAAAACTGCATTTTGCAACTCTAAGAATGGAGATACATTTTTCTCGTGTTATTTGCATATTATGTGATTTTTGTTTTGTAAATTTTTTTTAAAAATTATATCAACTATACACATTAACATTTGAAAAGTTTATTTGCAAAAACTGTTAACCCCCCCCCCCAAGGTCGTCTTTTTTTCATGTTTTTATTGTGTACGTTAGCTAACAAAATAACTGCAGTTTGATTTACATTAATTGATATGATATCTGTTCTTGAAAATTAGCTCTTCGTTTGTATTTTCACTTTAATTTATCTTTGATCAATTTTAATACTGATGTGTAATACTTTTAATACTCATGTAATCATCATGTCTACAAATTGTATGTTTTCTATAAACCAACTTTTCAATTTTGGGCGAATTATTCCTTTAAGCCAAGTTGACTGCAAACCTGATTGCATTTTTAATTAACAGGCTAGTCCTTTAAAAAGTAATTTTTTTCCCTCTTTCTATTAGCAAATATGTCCAACACATGTCATTTTGTCCGAGTGTCTCCAGCCAGCTCCCTTTTGCAGTCTGAATCAAAAACAAAGCATGTTTTAAGACACCATCTTAACTTAATTAACCTCAGACTCATTTTAATTCATTTAAGGGGATAGACCTCTTCCGTGCCACGTCTCCAAATGCTCCCCTTCAGAAATGTCACAGTAATGATACATGCTTCTTTCAACCAAAGACACATACTATAAGTGGCCACAAAGCAGCTGCAGAAAATTTAATCAAAGCACATATTTTACAGTTGATCCGTCTGCTATCTTTAGCATTATCTGGCATGAGAAGCTGCTTTCATTTTAAACATCTACAGACTGTAGCGGTTCTTTTCTTTCTCTTCTCCTTTCTTAGTGAATAGTTCTACATTTCTGTTGTACAGTCCAGTAATTTCAGTCATTTGATTAATAGTCAAATTTACAATTGTTCTGTTCACATATGGAAGCATAAGTGTAGCAATATTCAATTTGCAATGCAATATTCAAAATGGCAATGCACTGTTCAAAATGGCAATGTATTTCTTATTTAAATTTACATTTTCCATTAACCCACATGTGCAAAATTTGGTGCAAAAG
>JAUCMS010000044.1:6615862-6635151 GCA_032357445.1 Enteromius radiatus | reverse complement strand
GTACAACTTTTTACACAGTGGAAAACCAAACAGAGCCGAGGCGAGCTGGTACTGTGTAGTGGAAAAGCGCCATAAGTAAGTTTTTGAGAAGCCTCGATCCTCACCAAGGCTTTCATTAATTATACAGTAAATACTGTGAATTATTATTTAAATAAAAAATTTAATTTCTTATATTTACTTTATTTATAAAGCACATTTCACGCAACTCTATGTTGACACAAAGTACTGAACAGAAAACTACAATCATAATACAAAATTTAAATAAAAAAACAATACACAATGCAACATTACACCCTTACATCAAACAGGAGCTATGCCTCTTTAAATGCTACTAAAAAGGTGTTTGTTAATTAAATGCTTAAAGCATGATACAGTTCTGATAGAAGCAAAACTTGTTCCAGAGACTAGGGCTTGCAAAGGCGAAGGCTCGATCGCCTCTACGTTGTAGCTTTGTTCTTGGAACAATAAGGAGGCCAGAACTAGAAGATCTTAGGCTCTAGTAGGATTGTAGATTTCTGTGAAGTAAGATGGGGTCAGGTTGTGTAATCATTTAAAAGCAAAGTTGATTGAGCCAGGTTTTTAGTTCAGCAAGCCAGTAGTGATCCCATGGAGCCTTTATTTTTATACTGTAATGGGAAATATAATTGTGTATCATCTGCATAGAGGTGGAACAACACTATTAACTTTTCAAAAATGGGCAGCATAATGAAAATAAGATTGGAGAGAGAATTGATCCTTGTGGTGCATAAAAGATGATGTACAGAGGAAGCGTGCTGAAAGTTTCTTAATTTGACTGTCCAACCTGGAAAACAAAGCGTCATGATCGATCATGTCAGAACTTCAATCTAAAAGTATCAAAGCCACAGCATTCCCTTTGACATTTAAAATTGATTTTTAAATACATTTTAATTTAGTTTTATTAGTATTTTTATTTTTGTCTTTTGTGTTACATGATCCTTCTGAAATTATTCTACTGTAATACTGTATGCTGATTTGATGCTCAAGAAACATTTTTTGTGGAAATGTTCTGGGGGTTTTTTCAGGATTCTATGATTAATAAATTTTTTTTAAATTTTTTAATATTTGAAATATAAGAATTTATTTAAAATAGAAACCTTTTGTAACATTATAAATGTCTTTACTGCTCTTTCTATACATTTAATGCATCCTTTCTGAATAAAACTATTAATTTCTTGCGAAAAATGTTATTGTATATGGATATAGTATATATGCTATATATAGTAGCCTATATATCGTAAACATTGCATATGCTAATCTATATATCTATATCTATAAATCTATAGAGTTCCTAGAAAGGCTTTTTTTTAAAATGAGGATAATATTAATACTAATAATAATCTAATATAAATAATAATACTAATTTGATTACTTATTTTCTGGTTTTATTTTTTAAATAATTTTTTTTCTTTTCTTTTCTTATTTTAGTACCTCCTTACAGCTCAGAGTTGGGTGCCCTTTACAGAAAAAGCTCTTTGTCCTTGTGAAGCTGTACAATAATCAATGTGGAGCTGAGAGAATAATCTCTTATGCAGTCATGTCTGCAAACTCCATAATTTTGTTATGCTACTTTTTAATTAAATGGAACTACTGTAACAGGTGAATGATTGTGGAAGCACTGAAAATATGGAAAAACTGAATAAATGTACAGTTACTGTACTTTGGTTGCTCTTTTGTTTTATGCTGTCATGCAGAACAGTGAATCATCTTTCCATTTTAACTTTCTGGCTGATGGCTAAAGGCTATACATGTCATCTTTTATCATCCATCTTCTGTCTAACCTGAAATGTTTCCCAGTCTCTTCACTAGATAAGAATTCTGAAATGCTCCAATTGAAATACTGATCATTGCATGGAACGTTTCCATACAATATGAAAAGCTGTATGGTCAGCAAAACAGAGACCCTTCAGGGGATCGTCCCAGATCCCTTCCTGTTCAGTCTAGACACATCTGGCTACAGATGCAGGACTGAAATATACCATTGTTGGGTGCATTGTGTTGGAAGAGAAGACTGTGTAGCTCCGACCACTGCTGATGCATATCTTACAGATGGAAATGAGAGACTAAAGTTTATTTGCAGCAACCTCAGTTGAAGCTGCATTTGGATTGGAATGAAACTATACCATTAAATATTACAAGACACACTCATCTCAGAAAATAATAACTAAAACCTGAAACATGCCATAAATTGATTACAGTTTGAAAAAAAGAAGAACAAAAAAGATTTGGCTAGCTTTTATGGCTTCTACTGTATATCCTGCAGTGCTCAGTACTAGTAAAAGCATGCCTTCCTTTCAGCCCAAATGAGCATTATTACATTCACTTCAAAGAATTATCTGTAATGCCTGATCTAATACAGATCCAGCGTGTTGAGTTCCCCTCTGAAAGGTCTCCAGGAATGCTATGTGTTTGATGGCTGCATAAACAGTCCGATGAGGTTTGGTAAAAGCATTCTCTTGATGCTTATCTGATAAATCACCATTGAGTATTTCAGTGAAAGGATTCCTAATGCCATGCAGGGATAACACTCCCACAATTAGCCCTATTCAGACAGCTTCTCTGAAGTTTCAGACCTGATTTTCAGCGTTATTTCAAGCCGATGACTACTAGATGAGAAGACGAATGTGTTTCTGTCTGATGATATGCCAGAAAGGGGCTCATGGGAACTTGAGAGGGAAAATCGCCATGCCTTATTTCAGTCTCTGGGCTTTTTCAGTCTCCAAAAGTGGCAGTTGTACTATATGCTTGTGTGTAGTTTTCTTTAATGTTTGCGATTGCTTATACAACATACAGTTATGTCTTAAAAATCAAAAACCTAAATCAGGTCTGACCACCTTCAGCTGTTTCACTCGGATATAGGTCACAATAGGAAAAAGACACTCACAACGTCCATTTCCAGCTTACGTTAATATGCACTTGCAATTACCGTATAAGTATGCCATTTGACAGATTGACAGTGTAAACAATGTGGCACAAAAACCTAAACCCAAAGAACTTGACTCTGTGAGTCAGAGGAGACGAGATAGAGTTCCTCCTGATTCAAAGCTATAGAAAAGAAGCTCTTCTCCCAGACCTTTAACTGACTTATTAAATGGCCAGAGCACATTCGCATACACTGTTGCAGTGATAAAAAGCACAGACTGGGACCGCACTGGTTTGGTAATAACCCAGCTGCTCTGGAAATGAAAAGCTGGACCTAAAGGCCTTGTTGGAGAGTATTTGTGAAAATACAGCCATCCAAAAAGGCACTGTTTCCATAAGAGCTGAGTGTAATTGGCTCAGAGTTTCTCCAAGTTCAGCGACCCATTGAGTATACATGTGCTAAATATCTTTGGTGACTGCAGTCCTTAAGGATTATAGCATAAGCACTAAATAAATTGATACAGAACGTCTCCCAACATCCCTTTTGACTTGGAAATGTGTCAACACAGGAAAGGACATTGTAAAGCCATTTCACATAGTCTATAAAGACACTCTTGAAAGCCTGAAGCTGTTTTTTTTTTTCATGGCCCTAGCATTAGTGGTCCCTGAAAACCACCTGGTAGGTTTGAGTTTAAAGAGGCCCATAGTAAGAACCAGTCAAAAGCCCGAAATGTATTTCTAGGAGTTCTTGACAATATGCTGGGATTTACAACCTCCCATTCTCAATTTACCTTGTTTTTCTGCATGTCATCTTTAACCTCATTAAGTATGGAGTTCAGTTGAAGTGTGTTAGAAGGTTATAGCTAAACTGGCCTCTGGGTCACTGTCTATGGCCTGTTATTGTGTGTTTTATTAGCTCCAGAGGATTCTCCAGGAAAGTTCAGTGGCCCCTATTAATGTAAAGACATGTCTTCTTAAGGGGTGCCTGCATGATGGGTTTAGATATGCCCAGCGGGAGAATTTCTCAATCCGGCTCATTGCATGACAACAACATCCTCTCACCACCTTCTCACATGCTAAGGGTCAGTTCTCTGTGGAGCTTCTTAATATGTTCCCTCTTTCTTTCACCTTTGTCTTTCTCTGCTTTTTCTTGAAATATGGAAGGCAAAAATCAACTAAGTTGTTAATTCTTTCAAAGAGATTGTGAAATTATCTGCTCACTCTCATTGTGCTCCACACCCATAAGACTTTGGTTAATCTTCAAAATATAATGAAGATATTTTTATGTCCTTCCACTGAATCATAAAATGAATCCATATGGAACTGCTTTAAATAACTTTATTCCACATCAATCTACACTCCGTACATCATAACTGTACAGCAAAAATACTGTTTTTTAATCTTTGCAAATGTATTTAAAATAAAAAAACTAAAATGATTCCATTGCATAAATATTCATACCCTTATCTGGGATAGTTTAAATTTAGCTCAGGAGCATTCATATTGCTTGTAGATGTTAATTAATTTATGTTGAAGTAGACCTGTGGCAAATTCAATACAATGGGTAAGATTTGGAAAGGTACACACATCTTAATAAAAGGTCTAACAGCTCATAATGCATATCAGAGCAAAAACATGCATTGAGGTCAAAAGGAACTGCCTGAAGTGATGAGAAACAGGTTTGCGCCAAGCCACTCATCTGTGGAAGAGTTCAGAAAAACAATTCTGCTTCACTGAAGGGTCACAGAAGCATGTAGTCTGTTAACCTAATTCGTACAATTTTGTATGATTTGTTTAAAACCCCTTGTTGTTTAGGTTTAGAGGCGGGTTTAGGTCATTTGTACAAATTCATGCAACTCATAAAATAAGTATGATTTAGAAGAAATCGTATGAATTTGTACGAATTAGCCACCTCATAAAAGCTTGTCGTATCAAACATATACGACTTGGGACAGCTTCAGCTAAACATTTACTTAAGGGTATGCATGGATGCACATGCAATGTGCTTTTTAAATTTAAAGCAGTTTAACATAAGGAAGAAACATAACAAAATGTAAAAAAAATGAATGAAATGAATACTTTTGCAAAGCACTGTAAAGTCTTTTAATCGAAATTGAGTCTTCTTCAAAATTTTCTTTTTTGGGTTATCTATCCCTTTAAATCAAATGCATTGTGATAGCAATTTTTCATTAAGGAAAAACTGTAAAGTCATAAGTTACTAATGTTTTCTTTGGTAGACTGATTGATTTTCGATGGCACACTTACCTCAGTGCATGTAATGCTGACGTTCTGGCCAATTGGTGAGTAACTGTTTTCTTTACTAAGGAAAGCCATTTTTTTTACTTTAATTTGGCACTTTAGGGGTACTAATTTTAAACTTTGGTTGACATAAGTAATGTGCTGGGGCCCTAATTTGTCTAGGGTTCATGGTAAAAGGATACTGAGCAATCCGACCAAAGGACCTGAACCAAATGAATGACGCTCTGCAGCAGTCAGAACAATATAAATAAGTCAGAAGAATAAGAGCAGGGAAGCCTAAAATCAACATGAATGAATGACTGTGTTGTCTGATATCAGAGTGAGTTAGCATATGAACTGGAGTATAGCGTGACACCATCAGCTCGCCCAGACAGACGGTAGACCTGGCCAAATTAAATCCTCTGTGGAGACCTACTTCTTCAAAGCTCTGCAGATGTGGCCGCCATTCAGAGCCCTTGGTAATATGTAGTTGTCTGAATGGCTCCCCACAGCCCTACTGCACAGCCAATGTTTTTTCTCTGCCATACTCATAATATTATAAGGCGATTTAAACCACAAGGTTGTCATATATGTCATATAAAGTATGTGGAGTGACTGTCACTGGCATATCAGAGATGTCACTTCATCTTGTCTAACATTCAGTCTCTGTCAGTGAATAAGTAAGTTTTGTCTTTTTCACTCAAGAAGTCATTTTCTCAAACCACACTGACATTAATGGAGCAGCTTTAACTCTCATGGTAAGGTTTCCAAAAAGGAAACTGATTGCACATGTTTGATAAGGAGAAAGACTGAGTATGCTGTTTTCATTTACAGATTATTTAAACCAAGCTGAATGCTAATGTCCGAGTGTCTATTAATAGCCATCTGATATTCAGATAATGTCATGCATTAATGGTCTGTTCAAATGAAATAACATAATAAACATGTTAGGTTCTATTTTTTCCAAGTATATTTGTATTATTGAACATGGTTTGTAGTGTCAAATGTACGGTACCTGGTACCTATATTTCTAAATGTTTTAATCTGTTAAATAAAATTATTAAACAAAATTTCCCACCATTTTTGTCCATTTCAAAAGATTCTCTAAAGCTCAAGATCCTTCCTCCTTCTCATCTGGTTTTCTCAGGAATTTCTCTGAGGAGAAAGGCAAGGAAGTGGAGATTACAATACAGTTTGCTGACAACAGATATTCTAAACTAAAATAGACCAGTACTTAAAGTAGCAAAGAAACCAAAAATAATGACTTTATTCAACAGTTCTTTCTCTAAAGTAGAAATTCCAATCCTCTTGGCTTTTGACCAGTAGACAATTTTAGATGCAGAAGACTCAACGTATCGCCATGAAAACAAAAAATATGTTTTTTGAGGAGAACCTTGTGAAGTATCTGAAGTCTTCATCAGACACACACCACCTGTAGTAAAGCCTGAAATATGGTAAGGCTTGACACCAATTCTTCCAGCTCCTTTATTTTTTCTAATGCCTCATCAAGTGCACCTAATTAAAGTAAAGCAAACAATAATAAATCTATAATTTTGTGTTAAACATGACACTTTAATACAAAACAACTATACTAGTACTGTAATATATTAATATACTAGTTACTTAAAGCATCAATTCTAATTTTTTTATTTACTCCAACAGACATTAAATAACCTCAGATATTATTATTAAATACTATGAATTATGTTTGTACAACTGGTGGTGTGAATTGTCTTAATTGTTGACTTGAGCCAGCAAGAGAGCAGTATAAAAAAGGATATGGCATAACTGGTTAGCATAACTGTTACAGTACCATGTGCTACCTTAATTGTATAACGTTACATCTAACAATACATATAAAACATACTATATTTTATTAATAAATAGTTGCCAATAAACATTATTGTATTACGTTACACCCTACACTCATCTGGGGCTGGGCAGCTGTTGTAATCATGCTCCTGCACCAGAAACACCACATCAGCACTCTCCATTTTGATATCTACTGTTTCCTCACCATCACAAACACTTCCTTTTGATGTCCTAGTCTGGCATGATTTAACTTCTCCCCAACTGTTTCACGCAAACCTGGAAGGCACAGCCTGCGGTACAAAATATTTACGACCACACCCTGGATGGACATGGACCTCATCCTCCATGAAGTGCTTAGCAGACACAAAATGCTACCTTTCCTCACAGTAAATGTTGCCTCCAGCGTAAGATCCAGCTCATTGATGAGTTTTCATGTTTTGCTTGCGGGTCGCTGTTGGCCTTGGAGAGAAAGTTGGCTGACGTATTTGGAGTGAGCACTTCTACAGTGAGTCGTACCATATTTACATGGTCAAACTACCTGTACCTTGTATTAGGATCTGTTCCAATCTAGATGACCCAGAGCAGGTGAGATGAACAATGCCTGTGAAATTTCAGTAGTACTGTCCAAATGTGAGGTTTATTATTGATTGCAGAGAATTCAAATGTGAGAGCCCAGAGGCAATTACACTCCACTCTGAAACATTTTCATTCTATAAAAGCTACACCAACTTCAAAGGTTTAATTGGAATTCGTATCACAGTTATTCACTGGCTCTATCTCTGACAAGGAGTTGACAAAGCATTCAGGAATCATGAATGTACTGGAGCCAGGTGATGAGGTCATGGCAGACAAGGACTTCCTCATTGGAAAGCTACTGAAGAACGTAAGGGCAAAAGTAATCAGTCATTTTAAACACCATGACCAGTTTAGCAGAGAAGAAACTGAGAGAACCCAGGCCATTGCCAGATTTCGAATCCCTGATGAACGTGCTATTCGGCAAGTGAAGGAGTACCACATTTGGGATTCCCCAGTTCCTCTCACCTTGGCGGGCACAGTAAACCAGATGTTGTCCTGCTATTGTATGATGTCAAATTACCAGGGTCCCTTGGATCTTAAAGGTAAAGTAAAATACTGGGTAGAGTAAGCGTACTGTCATCCTGCTAGTAACATCAGTGTCATCTCCTTACCAGCCAGTAACATCAGCCTCATCTACTTACCTGCTAGTAACACCATGCTCCTCCTCACCTGCAAGCAACATCAGCGTCATCTCCTCACCTGCCAGTAAATTGCCTGCTTTATGATAAGCAAATGTTGCTATCTTTAAGTGTAAGTTTAAGCTTTTATTACCTTCTCAGCCATGGTTTTAACCAACATTATATATAGAATCTTTCAAGTACTTCTTATTGTGCACTTTTGCTGGAAATCTAGATAAACATTCTAGATAAATTCTTTGCTTTAAATTTAACTCTTTACTTTTACCTACGATCTGCAATAACCTTTCAGGTTCTGAACACATAAAAAAACATCAAGCCCTCCTGTCATATAATCTTTCCAGCTTGGGGTAGGTATGTTTCAACAATATATAATAACAATAAAACACCCATCATAAAGCTCAATGTAAATCAAATGGTTACAAGTTAACAAAAAATTTTAACTGAGAATTTAATTGAAGCATGACTTATAGGGGTACTTTTAATACTTTTAATTTGTCATTTACTCACCCTCAAATTGTCTATAACTTGTTCTGTTGAATGTTAAAATATGTTTTGAAGAATGTGTGTAACCAAACAATTGCTCATCCTCGTTAACTTTCATTGAAGAAAAATACTATGGAAGTGAATGGGAATAATCAATCACTTTTATTTATATAGTGCCTTTTAACAATACAGATTGTAGCAAAGCAATAAACATTATTAAATAGGAGAATAGAGTGATGGTAATGTATAATGACAAGATTAAACTATTTATTTATTAAATGCAGAGATGGTCTCTGTAATCAAAATGAGGATAATCGCTGGAAATTAGGTGTCCCCTAATAAGCAAGCCAGAGGTGACAGCAGCAGATCGTAGGTAAAAGTAAAGAGTTAAATTTAAAGCAAAGAATTTATCTAGAATGTTTAGCTCTGCCTCCTCCAAGGGCAGCGCTTGAAGGCTCACCACTTGATCTCTAAATGGAGTATTGGGAACCTTGGACACGTAGCAAGGCCGTGGCCTCAGTGTTACCCGGGGATCTGCCAGCCCAAACTCAAGTCATGATTTGTTGACCGAAAATGCCTGCAGGTCCCCGACCCTCTTGATGGACGCCAATGCGAGCAGGAGCAAAGTTTTCATCGAGAAAAACTTCAGCTCGACTGCTTACGCAATGGTCGCCGTGTTGTCTGTATGGACTAGTCTGCCCTGTAAGCACCTTTTGAGACGGTCCAGGGCAAACCGTACCGCCAGCAACTCTAGGCAGTTGATATTCCACTGCAGATGGGGTCCCGTCCAAACCCCTGACACTGCATGCCCGTAGTACTGTATGTGGCCCCCCAACCGGTGGTGGAGGCATGTGTGAATACCACAGCATGCCTGGAGACCTGCTCTTGGGGAACTCGTGCCCGGAGAAATGAGAGGTCTGTTAGTCCTCTGTGTCTGACAGAGTTTGCTCTTTTCCCAGTAGCATTAAAGAAGCTTGTCTCGTTTGTCTCACTCACCTCAAAAAGACACAGTCTCAGATGGTGCTCCCTGACCACCACGGTGGACATCGCATGACCCAGAGACCGCACCGAAACCTTCGTCGCCCCAAGGCGCGAAGTCCGAGGTGGTACAGAGTTTACAGAGTCCACTTCCGGGTCATGACCACCCTCGTGCAGATCCTTCATTGCCTTTGCCACATGGACTTGCAACAACGCCGTAGCGCGTACTGCAGGTGCAGCTTCTCCGAAGGCTACGCCAGCACCGCCGATCAGGGCCGACGAGTGCCTACAGGCCCGGGAGGGGAGCACAGGATCTCCCTGCCCAGCGAAGGCGGCACTAGCAATCACTCCACTGGGGGGAGCCCCATATACCCCTTAGCTGCGCCACTGTCAAGGGTGGTGAAGGAGGAAGTGAAAGGTGCCATCCATGTTCTGGTAAGCTCTTCATGTACTTCCATGTAGAAAGGTACCGCGGCGGGGGCCTGAGAACCAGCACGAGCCACCCCTAAGTACCGATCATCCAGCCTCAAGGGCTTGGGATGTGGTGGAGCTCCAGAACCTTCTGACTCTCCTTCCGATGCAGCAATCGACATCTGGTCACCGGGGGGAGCGTCAAAGGTAACAGCTGGTACCCCTTTCGAGGGTCCAGACTGCCCAATTGCAGCTCCATTGGTAGCAGAGCGCTAGTGGAAGGAGGAGCCATTGAGAGAAAGAATTTGCTGTAGGGTTTATTTTTAATTAAATTATATACAACATACATTTACACTTAAGCAGTGAGAACCTTGTCATGAATAGCTTAATCACATTTTTACCCCTTTGAGATCAATTATCATTCACTAAAAATCTAATACAAAAGACATGCAACAGACCAAACAACAAAAATAAAGGCATGATGAAATATCCATGAAAAATATTTGCCATGTAGACTGATCTACAACCCACTTAGACACATAATCATTTTACTATTTTATACAGAAAGTGCTGCACGCAGTACCTTAATAAAGTGTTCAAGTGTTTCAATTACCGTTAATAAGCAAATATTACATCGTAGGTCACCTGATGGCCATTGTCCCACGCATACAGCGTACGTTCCTTAGGATTGTAGTCAATTTGTGTGGTGTAAGTGTAGTTGTTTACAAAAGGCAGTCGGGGAATCATCTGGGTGTGTGTGTGCGTGTCGAATGCGTACGAAATATTGGCATGCGTGCGCTCGAAACTGTCGACGGCGTACAGAACGCCGCAGATGATGAAGCAGTTTCCGTAGAAGTTCCTTCTCAATCCCGTCCTCCAGTTCTTCTCTTGCTGTAAGTCAGAGGGTCGGAGCTTGCTCAGGATGATCACTTCCTGGTGAAATCCCTCTTCATCCAGAGCTGGGTACACTAACCATAACCCGCTCTCATCCACACCAAAGTCAATGTCTGAATGCCCTTCCCAACTCCAGGGAGCCTCCTCTTCCTCTAATACTGCGTCATGAAGGGTGGTCCAGGCTGCTACATAGCGGAGACGAAGATCAAACCTGATTATATCACGAGAAAAGGCTCTGTTGTAGAAGAAAGAGCCACCGTAGACCACATGGCCAGTGCCGATCCAGTTATAGGGGAGTTTGTATGAGTTGCTAAACTGCCCTGTGAGAAAAAAGAGGAACAAATGTTATATGCTGCAGAGGTTGATCATTATCTTCTCGCAAGGGACCTTCTTCCTAAGACATAAAGGCAGCGGTATATTTGCATGTATAATTAATGACTCCTTCATGCTACAGTATCTGCAAAAGTACGATATTGTGATATATTGTGTCCTAAATTTAAGTGTTTTTTGTTTTATATATGACCCTGGACCATTAAACCAGTCATAAGTACTGTAGCATTGTATATTTGTAACAATGGCCAACAAAACATGTTATGGTTCAAAATGATCAATTTTTCTTTTGTGCCAAAAATCATTGGGATATGAAGTAAAGATCATGCTTCATTAAGATATTTTGTACATTTCATACTGTAATGACACATTTTTTAAATTAGTAATATGCATTTATAAGGACTTCTTTTGGACTGTTATGGGACTGTTAAGGCGGGTTTCCTAATATTTTGCACCCTCAGATTCAAGATTTTCAAATAGTTGTATCTCAGCTAAATATTGTCCTATCCCAACAAATACATTGATGGAAAGCTTATTTGTTCAGCTTTCAGTATCATTCTCATGACATTGTGGTCCAGAGTCACAAATTTTAATTGTTAGTAGCTGAAATGATTCACATAATATCTGTAAGATGTACTTAATGTAAGTTTGCCTTTTTTGCAGCAGTGATGTTAGACATAAAAATCATAAGAAAAGCATTTTCAATTGAGGAAATTGAATCGATCTCAAAAAAAAAAAAAAAAAATTGTATTCTATTTTACAGGTACATGTACCTTGTTTAAAGGTGTCCATATCACGGAATTCCAGAAGCTGGTTTCCATAGTAGTAGTCAGTCACATATATAACTTTTCCATTGCCTTTCGGGTCTTTCATCCACGCGCCTTCTTTTTTGCCATATGAGTTGTGTGTAACAGGATCAGCGATGCTTGATAATGTGTCCTTGCAGATCCCTGCAAAAACATTTAGATATCACAGCACTTCTAAACCCTTTTAAAGGAGTAGTTCACCCAAAAATATTAATTCTGTCATTTACTCATCCTCAAGTTTTTGAATTTCTTTGTTATGCCGAACACAAATGAAGATATTTCAAAGAAAGTTTGTAACCAGGCTGTGTTGGGTCAACAACAAATACAATGAAAGTCAATGGTGACCAAAAACAGCCTAGTTACAAACTTTCTTCAAAATACCTTTGTGTAAACAAAGAAATTCATACAGATTTGGAACTACTCAAGAGGGAGTAATTGATGACAATTTTTTTTTTTTTTTTTGGGTGAACTATTCCTTTAAGTTCATTTTCTTCAAATTTGGATCTGGACTCAAGCTTACCTTGTTCTTTGGTCTTCTTTGGAGGTTGCGTGCTTGTTTGAGTTGTAGCCTCATCCCAGCTTAGTTTGGATCTCTTTGCAGATGCTGTAACTTTGTCCTGATGAGGCACTGCAAGAGGGGTTGCGATGGTTGTTGCATTGATGCTTGGTGACACTGTGGTAATTGAAGGCATTGAGGTTGGCAGAGTAGCCCTTGCTGTTGTAATTGTGCTTGACTTCTTGGCTTTTACAGTCTCTTCTTCGACTTGCCTTGTTACATTTGGCATGTTTGCAGCAGTAGGGTCTCCATTCTGTATGTTGAGGTTCACTGACGGTGTCTGGGTCACTGCTGCAACGGTTTCAGGGCTTGTAACAGTCGCAGGCATCTCATGTTTATGAAGCTGTTCTTTAATTATTAAGTCCACTGAGCCATCACCACTCACAACCTCATGTCCTGCTGTAGAAGCCGTTGAGAGAAGAAACATAAAATACGTAGTTTAACTTTGTAACGTTTCACCTGTAATCTGAAAATGCTGCTCAGGGTAATTTATATTTTCAAAAGTCATATTTTTATTCAGCCAAAACATGCACACATAAAGTCTATTAAAATTGACAATAACACATCTACAGTGTTTTAAAATGATTCCTATTTAAAATGAACTAATATATTTAGACTAGTGTATTTTATTAAAACTAGTATATTTTGTAATAAAATAAATGCAGAGTTGCTGAGCATATAATAGACATTTCTTTCAAATAATATTAAAATACAGTAATGTATTTATACTCAATAATATTACATAAATATATTCATATTTAACAACAAATTTTAAACTGTTTACTTGAAATTATAGTTGTCTATTGTAATTTGCAGTGCATTATGGGAATGTAGTTCATTTTAAGTAAATGTTAAGTAAACAGTTTTAATATATCTTTTTATTTTAAATCAAACTGTATTTTAAATCCAATATTATGATTCGTTCAAGAACATTTTTTTTTAGTTTAGTGCTGTCAAATGATTAATCACATTCAAAATAATAGTTTTTGTTTACATAATACATTAATGTGTGCTTATTTATTATGTGTGTGTGCATATGTGTGTATATATACTGTATACACACACACACACATGCAGTATATATTTTGAAAATATTTAAATATTAAAGTATATGCATTTATATTACTATATTCATATATAAACAACATATTTTCTTACATTTACGCATGCATGTGTGTGTATTCATGTATATATAATAAATATACACAGTATACAGTAATATATTATGTAGACTAAAACTTTTATTTTCAATGCGATTAATTGTTTGACAGCACTAGTTTACGTTAGGGTTTGGAACTATTTTTATACACTATAAGTGTTTATATACATACATACATACAATTGGGAAGATACTTCTGGAACCAAGGGCAGTAACTGTGTAATGATTATTAGTGATGCTCAACTTGCATTTAGCTTCTCAATGTTCTTCATACTACAATTTATCCCAAAATATAAGAACATATTGTTGATACTTATCTTTTTTTTCTGCTGACATACATAAAAGCTGCATTTTAGTCATTATTACAATGAAACAAGCTGTCGGACACTCACTATGCTCTTTCACTTCTTTGTCCTCCATTGTGTTGGCTTTGTAGAAGGTCATGCTTTTGACGGTCATGCCATTGGGGCCTGCTTTGGTCTTTGCAGGTTTATGCTGCTCCTCCTGACCCTCAGAGTTGCTTCTCTTCGGCACAGGTTTGCTGGAGCCCTGTGTCCCAACAAACTTCTCCTCATATTTCCTCTGGCCAGGAACAAACAGTGAAATCGTCAGTTAAATTATCATCTTCAAAAATGTACATAATTAAAACTGCATCAAATAAGCAGCATTAACGGTCTCTTTCCAAAGTCGCCTGCTTTGTGGCAGCATAAATGTCCTGAATGAGATGAAGAGGAATTTGTGGTGTATTAATGACTTGAGCATGTTGTGGGAAAGTTGTGTGGCTTTGATCGACTGCTTCTCTACTGACATGTCTTCCAGTCTCACTGCAACAGTGAATTTGACCACTGTTTCCACTGGGCAACGTTTGGTCCTGGTGGTAATGTGTGTGACATTTGCAGCGTAAATTTGTTCATATATGTTGGCAGTTGTGTGAAGTGAGACTAATAAGAGTCTACTGGGCATTTCTAATGGATTGAGCTAGTGTGTGCTGTATCTGTACCTCACTGTGAGCAAAAGCAGCTGCCGCATTCTTCTGCAGCGAGGGCTCCAGCACACTGAGACGTTTCTTCTTCTCTTGTCGTTGGTTGGAGCGAGGCCCCTTCCCTTGTGCTCTTTCACCTTTCACGCTCACTTTCTCTCTTGTCAGGTTTCCGGAAAATGACTGTAAGGAGAATGTAAGCACAATAGAGGTCTCTGGGTGGCAGTTCCGCCCAACCACCTGAACTCAATTCCCCTTTGTCCAGTGGTAACATTTGAAAGCAGACAGTGATTCTGGTGCCATGGTAATACTGAATCGTGTACAGAAAACAATGTGGTTGTTTCAAGAAACAGCATAATCAAAAATAAATACTGTGACACTTTGTGTGTGTGTGCACCAACATGACTGCATTTGTCTTCCAGTGTTGATGCTAATGTGGAAAAGTAGGCTCTAAATTACATTCAATTACATATTCGGATATTGTGTCAAGAAGTGTGTGTATAAATACATATATACAGTATATATATATACATATACTGTATATATGTATTTAAAGTAATCTAAAGTACATTACATTTTAAACACACACACACACACACATACACACTTTAAAATGTAGCCTTTAAAGTGTGTGTGTGTTTAAAATGTAATGTACTTTAGATCCTTTTAAGTACAAGATAATATTAGATATAGCTTCAATCACAAGCACTATTTAATGATCACAGAAGTTTAAATTTTCTATTAAATAAATCAGAGAACAAGTATCAGTGTTGCACTCACTTTCTCTATGTTATCAACCCGCTCCAGTAGTTTTGTTGTGACGGAGTGAAGCTTTAACAAGTCCATCCCATAAAATGCTCCCTCAAGAAGGTCCATTATGGTTGAGAGCTGAAACATCAGGATAACAGAGAGTTATTTATAATATTGACTAATTTATGTCTTTAAAAACGTTTAAAAGTCATGAATTTAAACTAGATGGTATTTTTAAGTATCATCTATTAACACAATTGCATGATTCTTGTCTCTGTCTCCCTGTTAGTGCTGATTCAGTTCAAAACCATTTACCTTGATATCATCCCGTCCGGCTTCTTGCAGCTTCTTAAACCTGAAGTCTCCTTCGCAGGGGTTGAGCGCAGAGGGAGGGGCGATGCAGGCACACTTCTTGCAGCTGGGTCCCGCAGTGATTGTCTCCACTGTGTAGAAGTCCTCAGCCTTGGCATGGCCCTCTTCAATGCGTTTGCATGCGCTCCTGCTCAGAGGCCTTACTACACACTTACACTGACAGTCTGAGCCCTCAGACAGAGTCTTCACTTTATCATAGTCTCTAATGAGCTATTAGAGTAAATAATGACAGTGATTAGTGACTTATTAAACCAACCATAATTAAATAATAATTTTAATATATAATTATAAATTACATATACGATTACAATTATTATTATACAGAATAATAATTATTATATTATATTTTTGTAATAGTTTAACATAATGGTTTATAAATATTATATATATAATTATTTTTTATTTATAATGTATTATTTATTTATTTATTTTTTTTGTTCAGAAACCACTTTATACAACTTAGTAGCTTATTAATTAATAGCCTATAAATTGCAACAATAATTATAATTATTAGTTTTTAACACTTGTTTGGTCAGAAATCACCTTATTTAATTTTAATAGTGATTAAACATGTATTTTTATATATATATATTTGAACAAAAAACGCTTTAATAATACTAATGCTGCAAAATACACCATCTTTTACTCTTGACATCATTTAATGTGTAATCATAATTACCTGTGTCAGGATGTTTTCTTGATTGTCCATTTCATCTTCTAGCGTTGGACGGTTGTCTATATTGTCAGCAGTCTGTTGCTCCATCACACTGGCTCGTGCTAAGCAGAACGAGCACCAGCAAAAAATAAATAACAATATTTCCATCATGCAAATTTATCAGACAAGAAGAGTTGCCAATTTTAGTAAGTAAATGTGAAGGTTTTTTCTTTGGTGTTCGTCCCAGACAAAAATGCAATTAGGCTACTATTTATGTAACCTATGTACTTCCATATGTCAATCAATAGTCCATTAATTAATGAATCTGAAAAGAGTTTCCCTGATGACGTCAAAATGGTCCGAGGTTTGGTTAAAATCAGTTGCTTATGGTTTCTACAGACAGAAAGAAGACCTTCTTTGTGTTGGATTGCCGGTGATGAATGGATATTTGAAAGGTTTGCTGTAAGTAAGTGGGGAGGAACCTAAAGACAGGGAGGAGTTCTGCCATTAGATCAATGACCTAAACCCGCCAAATGTACTGCCTCACAATAGATAAATGTGTTACAAGGACGACAAATATATTAATAATAAAAGCATGCACATGTTTTAATGTGAACATAAAATACCACGTTCATGATAAAGTACAAAGCACAAAATAATGTCTGGGGAAATTAATTATGACAGCAAAACTTAATTATGAAATAATTAAGAGGTTTTAGATTAATTCATTGGTTATTTATGAGTCAGAATACATCTATCTACTTTAGCAAGACATCACGATTTTGAATAAAACTCTCCCAACGCCTAACTCTGAAGTAGAGCTTTTACGCCATCTACCGACTCTACGATTGATTGCAAGTCGTCAAATGTTTTTTTTTTTTGTAAACCAGAGTAATGTAAGACGATGTGTACTTTTATTCGTACATCGCACGCAGTGGCAACATTACCATAGCTTTTTGTTGATGTAACTGAAATGACATAAGGCTATCTAATGGACAATTAGCAAATTGTCAAACACCCCTAAAAAAAAACAATGGTCAGAGACACAATATTTTAAAGATTATCGTTATGTGCAATAATATTATTAATAATAATAACAATAATTTCTAAACATTCAGCAAACATTAATTTTATGAAGAAAAAAAATCTTAATTTATGAAAAATTTGAAATTTTGATGTAATTTCAAACATAACTCTCTCTTTCTTCAGTGTTTTAGTAAGTGGAACATGGTGTAGCTTCATAAATCATCATTCATCATTTTTATTCAGACACACCTGCTACATTTATGACCATAAAACAGGATATGCAACTAATTTGACATTTTAAATCTCCCCTATATGCTACTCTGTCTCTTCCTCTTTTATGCATTTATTCATTTCTCATGTATACAAATGCATAAGAACACTTAGATTTGGGCCCCATTCTGTCCTAAATCTCAAAGTGAACTGTCCTGGATTACCAAAAGCAAACAAGAACGCATTACATATGTATTTCATTTTACCTTAATTCACCCTATAACAATGTAATTTTTAATTTTTTGTAGGCTACTTTTTAAAATTATGTTTATGTTTATAACAGAACCAGAATTGACAAAACTAATTTTTGAAGTTCAAATAAATTGTTTGTAAAATGTCTAATGTTCAAATGAGCACATGCACATTTTTCAACCAAAACATAAAATAAAAATTAAATAAAAATAAAAATAGCACAACAGCCGAATAAATGTTTGGAAGGATTCAAATAATAAACCTTAATTGGTAGTTTAGAATGATTTTTAAAATGAATTATTCATACACTTTCTGGTTGTCAAAATTTGAAGAACATAATGAGCATCACTTCTAAGATGCCTGTATGAACCTGAGGTAAACTGACTTGATAGCTGAAAGTCACTGCAAATATATCTAAAACTAAGAGCTAAGAAGACTAGTTCTGAGAAATTATTATTATTTTATTTATTGTATCTAATGCAACAACACTCCAAAGTTTAGTAATTCTAAATTCAGATTTTGTAAAGTCTCTTTTGTTTTGATTTGGTCTGTGTATCATAATGAAAGCATATAAATGCCTTACACTATACATGATTGCCTCACAATCCAATTATGAATCCAATACTATAACTGTCAAAACTGTCTAACATTACGATAGTGTCATTTTTGGGTGTCCTGGATACTCCAAAATACCTGACAGATAGCTCTTTGTGTTTAGTCATTTGATCATTACATTTCACATAATTTTAGTGGGAATGTCCATATGTCAGTGTCTGTAGGTTTGGCAGCTCCATACAAAAGTCTATTGTGTAGATACAATGCCCTTCAGCAGTGTGAACCAGCACTGAAGCTGTTCTTGACATTGACTCAAACCTACAAATATGCTGCCATAGGTCTTTAATCAAAAGCCATGTTTTTCAGCACAGGTGTCTATTGTTCAATATATCAAGTGTCTGCAACACCCTGGCAATGTTCCAGTGTGGAGTTTTCATCCTGTGTATATGACCGATGGAGTTGAAAAATGCATACACATCTACAAATGCCTGTTGTAAAGAATAATTCACCCCCCAAAAAAATAATTTGGTAAAAATCTACTTACACTCAGGCCATCCGAGATGTAGATGAGTTTGTTTCTTCATCAGAACAGATATGCATTACATGACTTGCGTATTAATGGATCCTCTGGAGTGAATGGGTGCCATCGCATGTCCTGATTTTGCTGAGTTAGGCGTGTTCCTGGGTTAACATATTTTGTTGACCCTGGAACAACATTTTATTCCAAAT
>JAUCMS010000044.1:6592859-6615762 GCA_032357445.1 Enteromius radiatus | reverse complement strand
CACTGATTGTAAGCCTAAACTTCACAAAAACTATAAACTGGTTCTTCAAATCTGATTGGCTAATCACAATCTTGTTCAACAAAGATGTTGACCCAGGGACACGCTGAACTCGGCAAAATCAAGTTCAGCGGGTGGGCACCAGAATGTGAGTTCAAACAGCTGATGAAAAAAATCACAATAATCCACAAGTACTCTACATGACTTAAGATATTATATTTTTCTCCTGATTCAGATGAGATCACTTTTTTCACCAGAGATAGCAATATTATAGATAGAGGATGTATGTTTTAGCCAGAATCAACATTTTGATGTAAAAAAACAACATCACCACATTTTAATGTAATTGTTCATCAGCTTGCAGGTTTTTGCTTCAGCAGATGTTCACTGATGGAGTGGAGTCTTGTGGATCACTTGTGGATTATTGTGATGTTTTCATCAGCTGTTTGGCAAGTAATGATACATTTATGTATGAAAAAGAGAAATATCTACATCTTGGATGAGTCCTGAGTATATATACATTTTTTTACAAATTTTCTTTTTTGTGTTTTTACTAGCTATTAACTGACTGCAGTTTATTATGCTATTGATTGGATTGCTTTGCTTTATGGGTTTATGTAATATACATATATATATATATATATATATATAATAGTAGGTGTAAGATATGCAGCTGTAATTTTTCTAGTTGAATGTCTGTGGTACGACACGGGTTCTTTGGTGGGGTGTCTGAACATGCTTTTGTTATCAGAAACCTAAATTTATTGTGGAATGAGAACATAGCTTCATTAAGTACAGTGATATTCATTTATGTGACTGGAATAAATTCCATGTTGCAGTAATGTGCATTGTGTTTTCCTGTTAATCAAGATATTGACCCCAAATTTCTGATGTCCTCACTCTAAAACAAACAAAAAACACTATAATCATTATGCTGACTACTTGAGGACATTCATGCAGTAGATTTGTTTTGAAATTTGATTTGAATGTTAATTTCCACTATAAATAGCTATCTATAAATTGGTGTCTAGAAATATTTCTTTTATCATGATTTCTATATGCACGGGGAGGCATATAGATTTAATTCAAGTTCATTTATGAACCTATAGCGCCTATAGCACTTTTTACGATATAAATCGTTGCAAAACAGCTTTACAGGAAATTAAGTTTCTACAATATGTTTATATATTGTAGAAAAGTTATATATTTAACTTATGGCTAAATTTTGGTAAGTCTGTACACACATGCAAATGGACCAATAACTTAATATTATTAACTTAATTAATAACTTAAAATTCACCTTGTAAATATTGTCTCATATTAGCAACTCAAGTTAGTTGGATGTTTTTATGATAAATATGTCCATAGCATGAAACTGACAAGCTGTGTTTAGGTGACAAGGATGCTACAAAAAGCCAAGTAATTCCAAGTGCCTTTGTGTAACTGTCCTGTCCTGTTATTAGTAGTGCACTCAGACTATTCACATGACTAATGTAGGCAGACGTCTGTTTCTGAATCCCATAGAGATAGATGCTGTACTTTGAAATCTACAAGGTCAATCACAGTGGGTCTGACCAGCCCCCTTTTCTTTTCTTCTCTTCTCTTCCAGCAGGTTGTAAAGCCATTAATGCATCAAGGGTTTCGTTCAGCGTTAGACCTCAAAGTGCGAGCCCCTCTCTCTCTTTAGTCTTTGGTTAAGATCAGGGGGGCGAGGTCTCCTTGTTCTCAAATGAACCATGTACTGTCTCTGGACTGCAAGATTCGGACATATTCTACTACACTACTTTGTCTTACACTTATGGATTATTAATACGGCAGCAGGTGCAAATGTTAAGGTAAATCGCGTTCGTTTTTGTACAGTTCGCTGTGAAACACTTTTTGGGCTTGAAGTCGTAGGCTTGATCTACTAACGCTGGTTTGAATAAGCGCTCAGTTACAAATGCCGGTTACAATGCGGGAAACGAGAAGAGCCACTGTGGCGGGCTTAACATCAAACTTTCACACCAAAACTCGGTTTTGACCACGTCCATGAGCGCGACATTACTCTTCTATAGCGCGATTTGTGCTTTTTCGGGTATTGAGATCAAAGCCCAGCTGGATTTTGTATGTCTGGAATTTCCCAAATTAAAGCTGCACATTATTTTTTACGATTTTGAGAGCGAATTACTAAACAGCATTCCCTTTTTGATATTATTTTTTAATACTTGAACAAATCGTGGGCTAATAAATTATTTTATCAGTGAATTGTTATTCTTGAAAATCTCTTTTATGGCTTGTGGACTCTGTGCCGGTGACAACTTTTCTTTCTGTTGAATGTTTGAGTTAAGAGTGAGTTGATTCGAGGTGAATCTAGTGATGAGAACTCCGACTCATTTCCGCGAGTCGGTTCTTTCGAACAGTTAGTTTCAAAGAACCCTAAAAAAAAACATATTCAGTCACCACGTAATTACGTCATCAAACGGTCCAATGTTTACTCTTTTTAGAAGGTTTTAAATTATTCATAGCTGAAGGGTAATGTTCTCACTTCACTGTTTTAATTACATATACTTAATAAGTATGGAATGTTCTTATAACTTCCTTATATTAATATTCTCATTCTCATAATGTTGAAAGAAAACTTTCTGCGTTCAGCATTCTGAAAATGTCCCAATAATGTTGTACCTTATGAACTTTCTAAGAAACGTTTTTGTAACCTTTAAATAGTGTTCTAATCGCGGAAAGACATTTTAACGTTCTAAGCAACAGCCCAATAAAATAAAGATTCAAAATTTGGAAGAACATTTTGTAACCTTTAAATAAGTCACATATCATAAAAAAAAACATCTGGATATTTCAGCTTGTTAGAAACATTTCAAAGCTAGTTTTTCAATGTTGTTGCAGTTATCACTAATCTATTAAAACATCATAACAATAGTCGATCATAAAAATGAATTAAGACTGCTTGTTTGTTTTTTCTTTCTTAAAACTTACATGTATTTATAAAGTTGTCATTCTAGCCAATCGAGTTGTATTGGTTAATATTTCTACCGTTAAACTTATTTCACCCCATTTGACAGAGCAGATTCAAAGATGTCGACTAGATGACCGTTGATTCAGGAATCGTTCAAACAACTTGTAACCGTTTCTACCGACTCACTGGAAAGATTCGAATCAAAAGAATGAGTTACAATGTAAAGCTTTAGTCGTGTCCTGCTGCTACAGTTGTCCATAAATAGCGCATTGTCATTCCCTCATATGTTTGGTCTAACATTTATGGGCGTTATTCATCCAAGCTGTTTGAAAGCAATATTACTGTTGTGCTGTTAAAGATGTTTGGATGCTGCTTAGTTCAGCACGTTTACGACCGGTTCAACCTGACTGGCGCCGTGTTCAAGCATAAGCAGACTAAACTCAACTGAAGTGACATTTCGAAACTCATCGGGCCCATGTGGTCTCCTTAGGGGTCTCCGTTTTAGGATGCATTAGAAAGTGGGGAAAAGCCTATTGTCTATTTAGAATCTAAACATCCAGAGGGCATTCAGATAAAAAACATATGGGCATGCAGACTCTTGTTTGGACAAGATCCCCTTAACATCCTCTGCGTTTGGGGCGGGGGACACTGGATTTGCTCTTGCCAAGCTATTTGGGTTTGTAGAGAGGGGCTGCTAAACTTCCTTACAACTAAACACACCATTATGCAGTTCTACAGGCCTGCAGGAGAAGTGTTTCTGTTTGAAGGGTCCATATTCTGCTGTAAATGTGCTTCTTAAGACACTCAGTCATGAAAAAAGACAGAAAGTGGACATCTATGTCAAAATGTCACTTTCAGACAAGTTGATTTCATGCTTAAATATACCATAACTTTCCAAATGTCAGTTGTGGATTAAACAGCGCACTATTCAGGATGGGTCAACGGGTGCATAGAGCTCTAGGAAGAAAATGGTCTTTGTGTAAATCCTCCTCCTTATACCAATATCCAAACTTTGACCATTAAAGCTGGTTTGAGATCAACCATGCTGGGCAGCTCTTCTCTTTGAGAGCTTCACAAGACTTTCCATGGAGCCGTGCCTGTGTTGTGTTAAAGTTCACTGATGCACGGCTTGAAGAGGAGCGATTAACCTGCTGTCTAGACAACAGGAGTCTGCTTAATTTGCCTACAGTCACTGGCCCTTTCATCTGGGCCGTTAGGGGGGCTCCATTCACCTTCGACTCCATCTCTTCCCTAAAACTGCCCTCCACTGCTCTCTCTCTCTCTCTCTCTCTCTCTCAAGTCACAAAGTCTCACTAAACTTTAATGTCTAGGCTTGTCTGGGCTTCTTCGATGAAAATTCATAGACAGCCAGTCTGTTTTGAATTTTAGCCAAAGTGCTTTTTTTTACTGTCCTATTTTTCTTTTTTATTCTGCTCTCTGTTTTCTATTCTCATCACACTCTATTCTACACTTCTATTTTTACTACTTAGAGTAGTAGAATTTTCACAATCTATATTATATTGCAAATGTATTGTTAATTATGTCCAACACAGAAAACAAGCTACAAATACTTTATGTTCTATATATTATGTTATTTTATGTTATAATGTTAAATTTGCAATGTGTTGTCTTAAGTTTCTTTCTTACTTAAAATTTAACCATGTCATTTTAAACAAAACATTGCAGTCTGACAATTCAATTTCAAAATCCTACAAAGTCTTTATATTCTGTATTATTATATTACATTTAAGCCATTTTCTTTAAATAAGGTGCTTTACTTTAAATGCTTGGGTTTAACATAAGAAACAAGATCTGTACTACAACAACATTAGATTAATATTAGTGCCTCGGGAGTCATGACCGCTTTTACCCACAAAGTTACACAGAGAAGTGCTTGTGTCTGACAATAATTGCCATTGTTTACAGATTTTCCATGTTATCATGCAAGCGTGCAGCAGTGAAGCACTGTGTTTTTGTCTTTGCCAGGACAGCAGTGAGGGGAGGGAGGATTTCCAGAGGCAGCCAGACGAGGTAGCGCAGTGGTGGGGTGAATGGAGCAGCTGGTCCACCTGTTCCCGTACCTGCGGAGGAGGAGTGCGCTCTCAAGAGCGTCACTGTCTGCAACAGAGGTACACCGCTCTCAGATATTACACAAGCTCATTTAGATAGCTCACCCCAGGAAAAAAGACCCTCTGTACTAATCAGAAGTGACAGGTCTGATGCATTGTGCAAGGTTCTCCACTATGGGTTGAAAGCTGTCAATTTGACCCTGGTCTGAACCCACTTTTCACACCGGGTAATGTCACTCACCATCAACTTGAAGGTCACAGAATTCATTTAATGTGGGATTATTTGGCCCTGAATGCACAGTTTCCCTTTCATGTTGTTTGATTTAATTAACAAGGTTTATCTGCAACTTTAATTTAAATGATTTCATTTTTAAATGTATTTTTACATTCATAATCAATTTAATTATTTGTTTTAGCTTATTTTAAACAGATAGTTTATTCATTTTCTCCAAATAATGAGAGAAAATATGGAAATCGTCTGTACATTAAAAATGTATATAGATCAATGTTTCCTTTCCTCAGCCTATACCAGTGTATAGACTAACCCAAGTGAACCCTCATATGAGAGAGGGGGAAATGGGAGAGAATTCCCCCTTGACTAATATCCTCCAGAGCACCCAGAGGAATGTCATGTGGAATGAACATCAATCCACTGGCCCACATGACACAGGAATTCTGCTCAGAATGACAAACATATTTATAAAATGGCTTTTAGAGCAAATGGTCAAACATTTCTGGGAGATTCTGCTGGAGATAAGGGCCCTCGCTGAGCCAGTCCAGCTGGCTCCCATTAGCATTTCCCAGTATGGTGGAGGCAGCAAAGGTGTGTGTGGGGGGAGGGGACATAGAGAGCTAGAAAGATGAGGACAATCATGTATGGAAACGGTTAGAGGGATCATAGTGGCATATTCTGTGCATACGGATGCAGGTTATACCAGTATGGGATGCTGTACTCCTGTTTATTAGCTCACTGCCTAAAACTATGTGGTAAAAAATAAAGTATAGAAAATTAAACTGAACAACCAAAAATGATAAATATTTCTGTGGCAACGGGCAGCTAACTTAAATACAGAAATAGGTTGAAGCACTAAATTTAGTAACTGGAAATACATGAAAATAAAGATACTTAACCAATTTGGAACAAAAAAATAAACTAAAATAAATAAAATCTGAATAGTAATATTTAGAAAAGAAAACAATGAAAATGACAAAAGCATATAATAAAAATGAGTAAACATTAAGTAAAAAAAAGAAAACAGAAAGTATAAAAGTAAAAGCTAATTAAAAATATGTAAAATTAATTAAAAATAGATAAGTATTTTAATAATATTAAACTTATACTAGTCCCCAGCTGGATAAACCATCCATGGACTTGTTTGGTTGAGTACTAGTGTAGACAGTTTTTATTTAGTAGTACAAATTTAAGAAAAGGGTGGATTTTCAAAGATTTTTATATATTTTCATATACGTTTTTTTTTTTTTATCTGAAATGTATGATATTGGATATTTAAATATGCAGCTCTTTTACTCTGTGTTTAAATTTATACCACGTTTGCATTTAAAAACAACCAATAATTTATTAACTCTTAAATACAAATGAGATGCCTAAATTCACTGAAAACCACTGATTTAATTGTTTTATTTTGTTGAAGTAATTTCTACTCATTTTTTAACACAAATTTGAAAATTAATTTCAGCTATGTTCACTGTAACAGTAAAATCATAATCAACTAGGTGCATTCTTATAAATTTTGCAAAAAAAAACCATCAAGATCTGGAGGACTTATATACAGATAACCCCTTTTCAGACTGACGTCGACCCAAAACATCAACAGTTCCTTCTGCACTGGACCATCCAAACAGTATCAGCTGTGTACAAATCAGGTATGGCCAAAAGTTTATGAGATCTTCATTAAGATGTTATTGTATAATTAAAGGATAACCCATAATAATGTGACTGTGTTGCTGGGTGGAATACTTCATCCAAGCCATCTGGCATAACTGTGCATTTTTACACATGTTGGCTGGAAGCTCTAATATCTGCAGGCTGTTTGACCTGCTGCCTGGCTCACGAGCTGTGTCTTTATTGTTGTCTGGATGTTTGCCTAGCCGTGCCCAAACAGCAGAATCAGCTTCAAACAGCACCAGTGCTCTCAGTTCAATGCCAAAGCCTTCGGCAGGAAGCACTATGAGTGGGTTCCACTTTATCCGGGTAAAAAAAACGTCCCTCAGTGTTTTCTTTTTCGACCTCTTTCTCTCTCTCTCTTTCTTTTTTTTTTTCCAAATCGCTTTAATTTGCTCTGCTTCCTAGTCTTTCAGCCTTTCAGTGTTTTAGACTCTTCTGAATTTCTTGACTTGGCCCCTGGCCAGCTCTATTATAGCTCACAGATGCCCCTTTAGGATTATTTCCTCAGCCCATAGTCCCTTATGTACAAAAGAGGCCTCTCAATGACATAAAGACCTATTATCTCCAGAGGACTTCTCTGAAGCATAGATCGTAATGATGTTTTGCTGATGTCACCTCCTGTTCAGATGATTACATTAACATCTCCAATAAGCCATGTGACCTCCAGTGCACCACAACCACAGGAGAAAGGCAGCTGTTGGTGCCTGCCCATGACGGGACGTTCTGCAGGGACGGGATCTATCAGGGCGTTTGCATCGAGGGCCAGTGTCAGGTGTGTCAGAATAATATTTGGTGCAAAGGTTATTCCAAACTTCATGCAGCCAATGTCATGAAAGTTGAGAAGGTTACATTAATGCTATATATTAAGGATGCTTGACATTCTAGTCAAAGCGTTTTTTTAGTTGACATTCGCTTTATTGGTTGATAGCGATCATGAATCATCTATTTTTTCTACATTTTTACATTTAAAATGAATAAAACCAGACATAGATTTATATGGGTGTTAGATGACAGCAAAGGTAATCAAAGTGTAATAATCAGGATATGAGAATGAATAATTTAGAATCTTCTAAATGTATAGTGCTATATGGGACAGTGTAATTCTCTGTGATAAACAAGATTACATTTGCCCTGTGTTGTGAGATAATGCTCAGTGCTAACCGTTCTATTCTTGTGTTTGCAGGTGGTAGGGTGTGATGGGAAATTGTATTCCAGTAAAACCATAGACAAATGTGGAGTCTGTGGTGGAAACGGAGGTTCTTGTTATCGCGTCTCAGGATCTTACCGGAAAGGGATCACACATTTAGGTATACCTTACAGTATGTTAGCATTAATGGTTGAATAGACTGTCTCTGGGCAAATTTGTTACCTTTTATGCATTTATTTTTATCATTAAACAGATAGATAGATCTATTTAATTCATGTTCATATCATATCACTCCAAACCTAAATAACTTTCTTTGTTCTGTAGAACAGTTTAGTTTCCCATTGACATCCATTATATTTTTTGACATGGGAACAGAGCGGGTTTGGTTACTAACATTCTTTAAAATAGAGTGGGTACGGAAAGTATTCACACCCCCTTAAATGTTTCACTCTTTGTTATACTACAGCCATTTGCTAAAATGTTAATTTTTTCCCCCTCATTAATGTACTCACAGTGTATTATTTTAGCAAATGGCTGCAATATAACAAAGAGTGAAACATTTAAGGGGGTCTGAATACTTTCCGTACCCACTGTACATTATTTTATATTCTATAGAACACATAAAGTAATACATGTTTGGAACACTATAAGAGTGAGTCAATAATGACAGAATTTAATCTCTTTAAAAATGATATCTAATTTGACACAACTTATTAAACACAAACATTATGCATAAATAATTAAATGTAACAGATCATTTCTAATGTATTCATTTGTCATGGTTTCTTTAGGTTATGTGTTCATAACCAATATACCTTTTGGTGCTACTGATATCCAAATCATAGAGCGGCGGAAAACTGAAAATATCTTGGGTAAGAGTTTCTTGGGTTGATCGGTCAAAATTCAGGTGGGGAAAGAGAAAAGAGAAAATAAAACGATTAAATATATATATATTTTGTCATATTCTAGCTCTGTCTGATGAAGCTGGTCACTTTTTCTTCAATGGGAACAGTGTGATTGACAATCCACAAAACTTCCATGTTGCTGGGACAGTCTTTAAGTATAGGAGGCCAGCTAACCTCTTTTCTGATGGCTTTGAGTACATCATGGCTCAGGGTCCCACCCATCAGGCCCTGAATGTCATGGTAGGTATATAGGTATGTAACATCATCACAGCCATGTTTTTATTTTTATCTGGTATTTAAATACCTAAGCCAGCTGGTACATATTATAATTTTAGTTTTTTTCTAAGTTCCTGTTTTCTTTCTGTTCAGTATTACAACCTCAATGGAAAGATGCCTCACATCACATATGAGTACACAGTTCCTCGAGCTCCAGAGCTGAGGGCGGCACCTCCCATGGTCTCTACACCTGAGCAATCCCAAATAAGCAACCTGATGTCAAAGACGTCCAAAGAACCTTCACTGGCAGAGCAGAAGGTGAACACGTCCTCTACAGAGCTCTCCTCAACTCATAATGAAATCGAGGCTCGTAAAGAGTATGGGAAGAAAGGCAACCAGAGCACTTCACTGGGACCTCAAGATAATGTGGAGGTACATGTGGGTCATGAGGAGCTGTTGTGGGAACTTCAGGCCTCTGTAAATTTCAGTGAGCTGCCTGGTCTGGTGTTGTTTAGACCTGCCAGTGAGGTCCTCCAGAATGAGCTAGATGATGAAATGCACCATCTCGAGGCACAAGGTAGTTTTGGTAAGTAAGCTTTAGGGGAAACATTTGGGTTCATTCATTGGAATTTCATGTTGCTTTTACTGTAGAGGATTTGGTGTGAACTGACTGGGTTTGACTGTCCATAAGGTTTAGCTTCATTTGTCATTAGTCTTTTTTGAAAAATGTTTTTGGATAATTTTATTAGAGTTTGCTACATACATAAAATCAATTATTATTTTTCATAGATATACTAAAGAGTTTATTAAATACATGTTGAATGTGCCACTATTTTTAATAAACACATGGTAATATGGAATATATATATAAACACAGTAATATTGTGAAATATTGTATTAAAATTATAAAAACGTTATGAATATATTTAACATATATTTTGCTTCTGTGATGGCAAAGCTTACTCCAGTCTTTAGTGTCACTTGAGCCTTTAGTCACTATAATTTGGTATCATTATCACTATATTAATATTTTTGAGGAAAACAGTGTGTGTGTGTGTGTGTATGTATGTATATATAAAGACCAGCATTTATTTCAAAATAAATCTTTTACATTATACATTATACATTTCTTTTTAAAAAATCTTACCAAACCCAAACTTTTGAATGGTAGTTTATATTATACATGCTGTAAAAGTCATCTAAAATATACATTTTATATTTAGTTCATGTACTGTATATATTGTACAGATTTTGTGTACTATAAAGAAAAAGCTAAGGCTAAGATGTCATGGATTGATTGATTGATTTCACATATAAACATGCTTTGCAATTGTCCAGGCCCTGATTCCAACCTGATTGATGGTGATTCATCTAGTTCCAGTGACTCCAACCATACATCTACACCGGTGCTGAAGAGTCTCTTTTATGATGGAGCGTCCTGGCCTTCAGGCTCCAGACAGCCCTGTAAAGACGCCTCTGCACTCACGGGTTGTGCCGTACTCAAGCTCAACTCTTCACTGGACAACAGCCTAACACTGGAAATCTACCCTGGAAACCTGGACATGCACGGTCCAGATGAAGAGTCCGTGTTGGAGGCCAGGACTAATGACTCAACAAGTCACCGGTCCAACCTCCTCCAGCTCCACCAGGTGGAGCCAGTGCAGACCCCCCACAGCGAGAGGTCAGACAGAAGGCACATGAGCGGATTGAGCCTTTAGATGAATGTTCTGACATATTTATTGCCATGGTCTGGCTTGGGTTGTTATGAATGGAAATGCGCACCAATCTTTCAAAATGTCACTGCATCCTTTCCACAGATGTGCTTGTTAGGGTAGAAAAAAGTTTTTTTTTCCCCTTTCCCAGCCTCAGTTCTCCTTCAGTTCTCAAAGGGCAAGTTAACATGAAATTATGAAAAATAAATGGGCCTTTTCTTAAATTATAGATATGTAGGAACCTGGGGGATTTACATTTTCTGCTATAGTAACTGTATTGATGATAATGGAGTCCAGTGAATCAAATTCTTGTTCAGACTTAAGCAAACATACAAAGTGTGAAAACGTCACACTGGATGGTGGATGAATTCAAGGTCTGAGTTATAAGTGCACTCGTTTTAGCCTATGTACTATAAAATAACAAGCTTGAGGTTTTTTTAGAGTTATACTTTTGCCTTTCTGGCTGTATTTGGGCAGTTTGAATTAAGACAGGAATCATGTGGAGAAAAAAATGAGAACAGAACTGGGAAAGGACCACAAGACAATTCTAACTTGGACTGGCCAATTCCTGTCTAGACTCTTGTAGCAATTTCTTAGGTGTATATTTTGTACTGTCATAATTAAATGACTAATTCCAAAATATACAGTATATCGCAAAAAAAAAATGTTTTTTTAGCAATGTGTGTGTGCAGTATGTGTTTATATATATATATATATATATATATATATATGTACACACACAATAGTCAACATTTGAAGTGGATCAAAAAAGTTCATCAAAGTTGTCCTAAGACAAGAATGCATTTTGGTTTTAGATTTTAGGACAACTTTCATGAGAGGTTTTGATCCAAATGTTAACCAGTATATATATATATATATATATATAAATAAATAAAATGATACTGATCACCATTCTCTCCTCTTCGACTCCAGCAGTAATGAGTTTGAGGTGGAATCTCTAGATCGTGACATCAGCATTTCTGACATGTACAGATGGAAGGTTTCTGCGTATGCACCCTGCAGCTCGACATGCACAACAGGTGACATCACAAGCACACACAGACACTGCGACACATGCAAACACACAACCAACCTGACCCTTTACACTGTATCTGTAGGAATAAGCACTTCATATGCCTTATGTGTGAAGTATGACGGGTCAGAGGTGGATGAAAGCTACTGCGATGCTTTGACCAGGCCGGAGCCCACACATGAGTTCTGTACAGGGAAAGAGTGCCTGCCCAGGTTTGATACAGAAAACTTGATATGATATGATTTGCTTTACTATAGGTAAATTCATAAGCCGCAGATGCTGTTGATGACGGATCTTAAGTTGTTGTATTGTGGCAGGTGGGAAACTAGTCGTTGGAGCGAGTGTTCCCGGACATGTGGAGAGGGCTTTCAGTTCCGCACGGTGCGCTGCTGGAAGATGATGGCGCCGGGATTTGATAGCTCTGTTTATGATGAGCTGTGTCAGGCTGCGGAGCTGCAGAAGCCCATCACACGGAAAGCCTGTAAGAGCAAAAGCTGTGGCCCGCAGTGGGAGATCTCAGACTGGTCTGAGGTCAGTGTGTATAGGCTTTAGTGTCAAGGCTTTGTTTAAATCTACATGTGAATTGAATATGAACAGCCAAAAGTGATGCATTTATCTGGGTTTAGCTGCTTTAATTCTGTCATTAATTACTCACCCCCATGTCGTTTCAAACCCATAAGACCTTCGTTTATTTTCGGAACACAAATTCAGATATTTTCAGAGAGCCATCTGACCCTCTATAGACAGCTATACAACTGAAATGATCCCAGAGTAGTAAAAACATTGGTAAAACAGTCCATGTGACATCAGTGGCTCAACTTCAGTTAGTGAGGAGAGAAGAATGTAATTTATGTTATTTTTGTTTTCATCACAAAACTGAAGATATGCCACTTTAAGTTGTATGTGCTGTAGTATTTCAGTTAGCGAAGTTAATAAAAAATATCAATTTTGCCCTTGCAACTGAAATTTTCATTTTCATTTCATCAAGTTTACATTTAAATTGACCATTTGATACAATGCACTTCTTGTGTACATACAGTACATGTTTTTACATTGCACTTATATTTTTAAACATACCTATATGTGGTTATATCTGTAATTAAGTTCTGTACTTATGTTTATAATTACACTGTTGACCCATCCCTTACACCTCAACCCATCCTTAAATCTTCCCATACCACCAAACCTGTCCCTAACCTTACCCGTATCCCACCTCAATAGCAGCAGTGTTTAGCAATACAATATGAACACAATAATTACATTGTACTTATTTGCTGATGCAAGTACATAGTAGTTAAGACCACCTAATATAAAGTGTGACCAAAAGTTCGATTTTTTAAATGTAAAATTGAAATTAAGTTTTAGATTTAGCCTAAAGTAAGACCCAAAAGTTTTATTTTAGATTAAACGCACCAGTAATAGTTGTTTGTAATTGTGACAGTGTTCAGTACGGTGCGGCGGTCGAGGGGTGAGGAGCCGTGAGGTGCGCTGCTCCATGGAGGCCAGACTTTGTAATGAGTCCACCAGACCGGTCAGCCAGAGAGAGTGCGAGGGGCCGCCTTGTGACCGCAGGTGGACCGTCTCCGACTGGGGGCCGGTGGGTTTCTGAAAATGTCCTGTAATATATGACATAGAAATGTAAAACATTAGATTGTCCATTAAACATGATATTATGTGTCTTTGCTTCTCCCTCTCTAAGTGCTCAGGGCCATGTGGGGAGGGCAGGATGAGACGTTATGTGGTGTGTAAGGACAGCAGTGGGAAGGTGATTTCTGATGGCCAGTGTGATCCAGAGCTCAAGCCGCTAGCTGTGCATCCGTGTGGAGACAAAAACTGCCCTGCTCACTGGGTGGAGCAAGAGTGGGAACAGGTGGGCTGCCCCTTTGTACTGCAGTTTACGATAACTTTTCCCATCTATCTCCTACAATGGTTAACATGAAATAGTAATGAAAAGAATGTTTACATCATCCCAGAATTATTCATTTAAACAGTTATGGATGTATTATTAAAATCCAAAACAAACTAGCAATGAACAGTTTTTTTTAACATTAACAAAGATTAATAAATACTTTAACAAATGTATTAATCATTTTTAGTTAATGTAATAAATTAACATTTTTACCAACAATTGTAAAAGTTTTTTGTTTAATTGAACAATAATAACATACGTGTAATGAGCTGTTTACTGTACTATTTTGTTTTGAACATTCCCAGTGTAATGCCACATGTGGCCGCGGGGTGAAGACGCGCCAGGTGGTGTGTGCAGGGCTGGAGGGTGGCGTCTTCAAGGAGTTTCCTGAAAGGATGTGTGACAGATCCCTCAGACTGGCGGACAGTGCAGCCTGTTTTGAGAGACCCTGCTCCAAGTGGTTTACTACCTCCTGGTCCCAGGTTAGGAGGGGTTATTATAGTTTATCTGGCTTGGCTCCTTTTTTATTTTACTTTTTATGTTCTACAGGATTCAGGGAGTTTATGCCATGTGTAGTGTATTCATTGAATTGGGATGTTGTTGACACATTTGGTTCATATAGTGAAAATCATGATATAACATGCTATGTATTACACAAAAAATGTCTAAAGCTATTTTCTATTTATTTTTATTTGCACAATGCAACAAAAAAAAAACAAAACATATATATATATATATACTCCAAAAGATGTGTGTGTAATCTGCTTCTAACTGTCCACACTGTCTCCAGTAAACCTGTTGCTTTTGATCTTAGGTCTGATAAAAAAGCGAATAAGGCACTTTCAGGAAAACTCCCTCCATATTTGTGAGCTAGTGGTAGTTTGGTGTATTTTCCACATATCGTACCAATCTATTTCTGGTATTTCAGTTTTTCATTCTTTATCCCATTTCAATTGTATATATAGTGTGGTGGAGGGACTACAACACATTAACACCTCATATAGGGAAGAAATTATTCTGGGTAGTAAACGGTTATAGGCATCCATCATCATTTTAGTAAGGGAATGGATATAATTTACTCTAATTGTCATTTTTATTGTAATAATCCCTTTATTGGAAATATCTAAATAAGTCCTGAACTCAGTCCAAAATCATGCTTTAAAGGCACAGTTCACCCAAAAATGAAAATGATCACATCTGGCTTTCATCTTTCAGACAAATCCAATCAGAGTTAATATAAAAATCATCCAGATCTCTCCAAGCCTTTAAATGGGTTTAAACGGGTGATGGCCATTACACTTCAGAAGATGTGTCAAAATCTCAATTGAAATTCAGAGAACTATTTCAGTTGTGAAATTTTCTAGGCTGATATGATTGGGAACTGTACTCCCATTCCAGTGTAATAATCAAGGAAGTTTCTGCCTGTCTTAGTACACCATATAACTACAGAAGAGTCAAGTTTTGAATAGAAAAAATATCTAAACTCTTTGGTCATTTTTGTATGCGATGCTACTGGTCTAATCAGATTAAATGATCTATGCTAAAAGTGCTATCTCCAGACCTGGACTTCAGCTCAATAGATTCCAAAACAGTAAAACTCAGCTTATGAGTGTTAGAGAATGAGCCTATTTCCCCCCAAACAGTGGAGTTTTCCTTTAAAAGTTACTTGCACATCATTGAAATGTTTGTGCCTTGCAGTGCAGTAAAACGTGTGGGATTGGAGTGCGTGTGCGAGAGGTGAAGTGTTATCAAGGAGAAGAACTGGGCCATAGCTGCGACACAGCACTGAGACCAGAGGCCAGGCAGAGCTGTGAGGTGCAGCCCTGCACTACTGAGCCACCAGGTGACCACAGCATTATACACACAAACTAACTCAGCTTGGCTACGCACTGCAGACTTTCAACAAGACAGGCCACGAAATCCAGTCGATCTTTATTTGGAAAGATGCCGTAAGGACGCACCCTGGCATGACTGTTATTTGATCATGCCAGTTGTAAGTAGTTTACGCTGTACCTTTTAATGAAACACAGCAACGAGTGCGTGTTAAACCTCTCGGCTCAATTAAAAGCATATGTGAATCTATCTTGGCTCAACACGAGCTAATTCCTGTGAAATTTAGACCAGATTAATGCTTTGTTGTTTTTAATCTTCGCAGGGAAAGTGCATCATGCATGTCGTCAATTTGGCAGTTAATTTTGTGTTTTTAGACATCAATGACATTCCTTGTTCTGCATTAGAGATTTAGTAGGGAGAACATGGGACAGTCCTGCGGTCTCTGATGTTCACTGAGATCTACTTAAAGCAAGTTTCTTGACATCTCTGCAAAGATTTGCCTTGCAAGGGTGAAGTGTGCCTGTGCCCCTAGCGGTGCAGAAATACAAAAATTATAATTGTTTAAAAACAAAAAAAATCGCTTTTTTTTTTTTTTTTTATAAAATCTACAGGCGAAAGTCACAGAGTCCATGATGCACAGATCATTAACAGCCGGTCTATATGTTAATATAGTACTGTATGTTGGGCAGGACATCTAAAGGCTTGCCTATCATTCATTGACCTCAACTAGGGCTTATTAATCTAAAATATGTTAGAAGCAGCAACTTTACATGGCTGCTCAATCTAATATAAACTAGAAAATTGCTTGCTGTCTGTGCAGAGTAGATGAATAATAGGATGCTCACCGCAGGACAAAAATACACTTAAAAAAACAAAACATTGCGCTTTTGTAAAATACTAAAAGCAAACAGGATGCTATTTCTTTCTTTTGTCTAATCAATAAATATAAATATTCAACTTTGTGTATTTATTTGTTATATTATACTGGTCATTAAACATATCTCAATTATGAAAATATATAATATATTTTACTTATTAATTGTTTTCTGTTAAAAAGACTTTAACCTGGTAAAAAAAAGGTAAATATTTTAAATAATTACATGTATTTATGTTAATTTATGTTTTTATTATATTATATTACTGCCATTAAACGTTTAACATTACTCAAATATTAAAATACTTATTGTTACTTACTTAATACTAATATTATATATAATATAGTACTTATTCATTTACTTGTTAACTTTTATAGAAATTTTAACCCAGGGATTTAAAAAAAAAATATTTATATGTATGTATTTATTTATTACAAATACAGTTTTATGTGCTATTAAATGTACTTCAGTGTTGAAAAATATGCCCTGGTTTCACAGACAGGGCTTAGACTAAGTCAGGATTATGCCATAGTTCAATTTGGACATTTAAGTAATTTTTATTAACATGCCTAATAAAAAATAAATTAAAAAAAGCATTACTGGTGTGCATCCTAAGACAAAACAAAAGCGCTGATTTATTTTTAAGACCAATCATTGCAAGTTTAAACAGTCTGTGAGGGTTTATGTATTTATAAGTAACAGTTTTCTCTGCTATTAAACTGCTAAATATATATTTAAATATATTTATTATGCTATTAAAGTAGTTTTTACATGAGAAAAAATATATAAATGTAAAACTTTTAAGCATTGCAGCATTTACATATTTAATTTATTCATAATACTGTCTTTCCTATTGAGATTTGAACATTTTAAAATACTTGAAATATTAAATGAATACATTCTAATAAATTGCTTGATATTTATTTTGTATTTAATACTGTTTCTTATTTTCCCCCCAGCTGAGGATGCTTGTCAGGATAAAGCCACAGCTAACTGTGCTCTTGTCCTGCGGGTGAAGCTGTGCACTCACTGGTACTACAGGAAGGCCTGCTGTCTGTCCTGCAAGAACAAGAGCCAGTGAAGTCTGTCCGCCTCCTCACTGTGGCCTTGCAGTTAATGTGAAGATCCTCCTCCACATACTGGACGCACTGAACCCAGAACTGACCATACCCAGCCCTCCAACCCCTTTGCTGTCAACCTCTTCTCCATAAAAAAAGGTGCTATATCAAAAAGGGCACAGGCCCTGGTCGTGGTCCTGCAGGGATCCGGTAAAGGCAGCTCCTGTAACTGGACTGCAGAGGAGCCGTAGGTCTGCTGATGATAGAGACACACACTCCTCTGATCAAACAACTGTAATGTGTACTGTAGAAGCCTTGATTCTGCTCTTACACACTTCCAAATAAATACACACACATCGTATGATATATGTACAAAGTTTTTTTTATTTTGTTTTTGTTGGTGTTCATTTTTGCTCTAGAAGAAGAAATAAAAAAGAAACAAGATTTTGAGATCTTGGTTGTGTTTTTTTCACATGCATGCTCAGTATTTTCATGCTTTGGTCATAAAATATCTTCACACAAATCCATTAATTTCATACAAGCTTCATTATATGCAGTAAATATAAATATAACAGCAGGGTACAATGAGGCCAGTATGGAAATATATTATTAACCTATTTTTGTACTTCAACAAATATATAGCATGACTGAATATGAAATTAAAAGCCAAAGCTAGTGATTGTACATTGAACATATATGATGTTTATCCAGTTTTTATATAATTAATTGCCAGCAGAGGTAAAAGAAGAAGATGAATTGTGAGAGACACTGATGGACTAGAGTTGGGCGTTGTGGTTTGTGGTGGGGCGACTGTCCTAGTTGGGGCGACTGTCGTCTTTGTGCCCACAAATGTAATCCGGTCACTGTTAACTCCAACCCAGAAGAGAGAGAAATTCTGCACAAATGTTGCCCTGCAGAGGCCAGTAAATTCATTAAATATAATGACACAGACTGATACAAGAAAAAACACTGTATTAAATAATTCTTTTCGAAAAACATCTTTCAATAAGGCAAGTCAGCTGTAAATCCTTTTGCAGAATTAAGAAAGCAATGTTAAAATAAAACAATTTATCTGGATGTCCTGTACAGAGCACTGTATGCAAATGTTGGGAAGTTTCACCATAACTATACTTCCTCCTAGGTCTTTAAAGATGGCTATTTGTAAATTGTACATCTTTATGGAAAAATGATTATATTTTGTAATTGTCATTTAAATCTAACATCTCAATCCATAATTTCAATCCAAATACGACTTCCTGTTATGAAACAGGACATCATTTCATACATGTCCACTGTGGACCACCACACCAGGACTAAAATCATGTTTACTGTGCATTTTGGGAGACATAACTTTTTTATGGAAATATTAGATATTATTATGAAAATCTGGCCAATTGTTACTCCCATTATGACAATTATGTTTCACAGCAACACATTAATATATAAACTGGTTACAGTGTATAGATACTGTGTTTAACACTGTATCCACTGTGTATATACACTGGGAAAACCAATTTTGGGGGAAAATTTTTACACACATATTGCATAAAAACAAAACTGTATGAAATAATTTTGTTATATATTTTATAACATAGTAGAGAATCAGCCTTAAACAAAGTTTGTCATAAAAAATATCCTGAATCTTAAAAATTGATGATTGGTGATTAAAAAAAAAATCACATTGTTTTTGCCTTTTTGACGTCTATTCAGGCCATTTTAATTTTTTGAAAAACTGAGTCTTAGTGTCCTCTACAGAGGACATAGAATAAAATATGAATAAAAAATAATTTTTCAAAAATGTTTTTTTTTCTCTTATGCTCTAAACATGAAAAAATGATTAATTCACAAAGCTTTTTTTTTTTTTGGCTGATAGTCAGGAGGATATGTATGTAACTATATGTACATGAAGTAGATGACTTTTTCCTAAAACCAAAATGCGTCCTTGATTTACTTTTGTGACCTATTTCAAATGTTGACTACTGTATGTATGTGTGTGTGCTTCATCCTTCCCTCGGGTCATTTTGACACAATTTTTTAAAATTAATTTTAATTTTTAATAAAAAAAAAAATATATATATATCTGAGTGGTACAAGAATGTGACTTTTGTTCAACTTGAATTTGCAACAAACACACACACACACACACAAATGGATTCGAGGATTTATGTGACTATAATTAAAAAAAATTTACCCTTGTGGGTCATTTTGACCCGACCACAGAAATTAATGGATTGTCAAAAAAAAAAAAAAGACTACAGAATATTCCCAAGGAAAAAAAACACTATACATACCAACCTACACACACAAATGTTGTCTTTTGTGGTTTATGGGGACCCTCCATAGGTGTAATGGTGTTTATACTGTACAGACTGTATGTGGTATTGCCCTACACTGACCCTACACCTAAACCTACCCCTTACAGGAAACTGTGTGCTTTTTTAGATTATCAAAAAAATAAACAATTTAGTATGTTTTTTAAACCTTTTGAATTACGGGGACACTGAAAATGACCTCATAAAACACCTACATGTTGTAATACCTATGTCATACCCATGTCATTATACAAATCTGTGTCCTCATAAACCACATAAACCCGCGCGCACACACACAGTTAAATACATTAGAAATCAGCAAAAAACCTACATAAATATTAATAATATTTTTACTCGCAAGGGAAGGATGAAGGTTTAAGCATTTGTCATGGAATTCAGTAACTACTTATGATATCAACATACTAAAGAAATATTACTAAGCATAAAAGAACATTGCTGTTCACCTCTGTTGACACCAAAGGTTGTAAAAATAATAAATGTAAATATTAGCAAAACACATTGAAAACAGGTGGAATCCTTTTTACCTGAAGTGAATATCTGCATTGTTGGTGTCAGGAGCTTTCCACTGAGCCACAATAGTTGTTTTGTTAGCACCTGAATTGTGACTGACAGCTGAGGCCTGAAAGATAAAGAATGCTGTTTCACATCAGTGTGTACAAAGATTCTTCTCCAAATCATAAAAGGTTCAAACGACATCACGTGGTGAGCAAATGATAACATTATGTTCATTTTTAAATGAACATCTTACCTCTGTTCCACAGTTGAGTAACTGAGCATCGCTTCCACTGACACTGAAAGTTCCTACTGGACCCATCTCATTCCTGGCCTGAAGAAGAAAGCCCCTGAACTCAGTCTGATTTGCTTGCAGTGTCACTGTCACAAAAATAAAACAGTGATGTGAACTAAGAACGTTGCTTAAACGCCATTGCCAGGATGGCTAGGCTATGCTGTATTTCTGATAAAAACTGTACTGTTTGCAGATGCTGCTTTGTTTGATATTTTGTATGACATTGAATTGATATGTCACAAACCTGTGATCACCTGACCCTCTGTGTAGTTTGAGACATCTGTGGTTACTCTATACGGAGGTTCTAAGTTAGAGGCAATATTACTGCGATGATTAGGAGTCATAGACGCGCATGCCTGAGTCACCAATCCACCGCTGAATGCAGTTACAGCATGAAGATTCAGCCCCAAAACCAGGACGAAAAACTGGATATTCATCTAAAACACATAAATCAAAAAAGGTTTCGATTATAACAGCACATCATTGACATTTCAATGGAAACCAACAAATCAAGTGCACTATTTTGGTTCCGGTAAAAGTTTTCACCATGCAATAGTTACTAACCTTCACAAAATCAAACAGCGATGTTGAGTTGCTTTCCAGAAAATATGAGTACAGCTGTCAGGAATAAGAGGCATAGGCTATATATACACACTTGATAACAGGAAGGTAAACAATGAGCTGACAGAAAAATATCCTTATCGATGTGGGAAAATCATAAAGTAGATGGAGGAGTAGATATGTGAACTATAAAAAGATAAACACAAGTGTTTTTTTTTTAAATAAAACCCACTACATGTAAATCTTTCATGTCTGTTCGATGTGGACTAATGGATTAATGGAGTTAACAGAGTTCAGTGTTTATATAAAACATACAAAGATCACACAAATGTGCATTCTGGTGGTATAGATTATATTCCATTAACTTGCCACACGTGAGCAAATTTTATTGGACAAAATTCTTGTGATAAGAAGTCTGATTCATCACATGTAAATGGGTTGCCACGTTCCTTGGCCTACTTTCAGTCATTTGACTTAAAAAACAGACAGGACTACAGTATATTAGCTTTTAAGAACCCTTTGTAGAAACATGTGTTGTGTATATAAGACATCATTTAGCAGTTCAATAAACGAGCGAGAGTCAACTCTCAGCAGATTTTCAAATAAAGCTTTAAGTTTATCATAACAATAAGCTCTAAAGTTGAACAGCTTTTTACATTTGATTTCATGTGAATTATTGAAAGATATAGGCCTACTCTATGTTGAAAATAGAATGTGTTTTTATTATTACAGTCCATTTTTACAGCCCTGTGTCAGGACATGGACTAAAAGGTTTTAAAAGACATTAAGCATATAATCTTGTGGCTTTCAGGTCAATTACTATGATTAATGTTAGGATATATTTAGTGAACATGAATTCTGACGTGTTTGAAAAACAAATCAAATAAAGCTTTTCTCTTTGGGAAATCTAAACACTTGCTGAAAGAGTGAATGTCCCAATCACAATACATTTACAAGGAAACCTCAGAAAATTAGGAGACACGCTAAGCATTCAGTCACAAACGCCCACTTGAAATTCAATCAGACTGTATTTACGGGATAGATATCTCCTTACTTTGTCAAGAAAGAGCCTTCAAACAACCTCACAGTCCCACCTCTGCTTCTGGAGGAGCAAACATCTCACACAGTAAGTTTACTTGAATGAGTATCTAACTGCTGAAGAAAACTCAAAAATGTACTTTTTTAAACATTTTATTGGTTAAACTGCTTCAGAATTGATGGCTACAAAAATACTTGTAAAGTCTAAACAATTAATCGCGATTAATCACATCCAAAAGAAATGCTTTTGTTTAAATAGTATGTATGTGTGTGCTTTATGATGTACTGTAGAGGAAGATACAAACACATGCATGTATATATTTAAGGAAAATGTTATGTTTATATATTAAACAGATTTATATAAAAAATATAAGAATATAAATATACAAATGTACTGTATATCCCAAAACAAAGTGTATGTGTGTGTATTTCTATATACATAATAAAAATGCACAATACACACACACACACACACATATATATTAGTGCTGGGCAATGATTAATCGCGATTAATCGCATTCAAAATAAAAGTTTTTCTTTACATAATATATTTGTATATACTGTGTATATTTAT
>JAUCMS010000044.1:6566298-6584282 GCA_032357445.1 Enteromius radiatus | reverse complement strand
AGGCAGGTGTTGAAGTAAGTTGGAGCTAAACTCTGCAGGATACCGGCCCTCCAGGACCGAACTTGATGACCCATGCCCTATAGAATATGACAAAAGTTGATGACAGGATAGGACATAAACACAAGCAGCAGAATGATCTGTCTCAGTCCTCTTGAGACACTGACCTTGACATCTGTTTGAAGGTGACATCAAGTGCAGTTGTGTAGGCCCCTACCAGGATAGCATCAAAATAACAGGGGATGAGGTAGCGAGGGATGTGCTTCAGGTACGCAAACATAGCCTGGAACCACTGACCCACCTAAGAACATGTTAGTGATTAAATCTGGATCTTTCCACAGAGTTTAACCACAGCTATACACCTTGAGATCAGCAACATACAATATTAATTTTTATCGCTGGACTCATTTACCTCGGCTAGTGTGCCCCCGCGTGATATCAATCTATTGCTCACATAGTCAATCATCCAATCCCCTTGCCTTAGGTTGTCACAGAACGGGTGGCCAAGATCATTTTTGGGTCGAATGTCTGCCATCACTGACAACAGACCTGTGAGAAAGTTTTTATTTTCATTTATTGAGATTTTTTAAGAGAACTAGAAAGCATTTATTTGCATAAAATACAAACCTAATGTATATTGTCCTGTGAAAAAACACACGTTTTGGTAACACTTTATTTTAGGGTGTCTTAACTAGGTGCTTATTAGCATGCATATTACTAGATTATGTAAGGGATACATTCCTAATCCTATCAAAAACCTAAACTTAGCAACTACCTGATGAACTACTAATAAGCAGCAAATTTGTATTTTATTGAGGGAAAAGTCCTTGTGAATAAGTGTTTCCCAAGTGTTAGGGTTAGTCTTTACCTTGCAGACCACCGTATTTGAGTGGCTTCCAGCCGGGGATGTTGTAGCAGCCCCCTCCGTCTTCCTTCTCCTCTGCATCACAGCGAAACAGAAGAATGTTCATATCAGCTAGAGTCATCTCAGACATGATCCTGGTTTGGAGAAAACACACACACACACACACACACAAAAAAACATCTTCAAAACTTATACATGTTCAGTCCTCTATATACACAAGGAAATCTATATATGACATCAAGACTATAAGGTTGTAGCACCTCTTAAATTACAACAAAAAAAAGGATTAGGATGTCCATTAGCTTAAGTGGAAATGGGCAAAATGGATCAAGAATTGGCACCAGCACCATGATGATGGAAAGCGTACATTTTTATGAAATGTGAACTTACTGTGTCAGTGGACGCTTCAATATATCTGGTGTGCTTGTATCAGGCAGACTTCCTGCTTTATAAAGCGGATTGAACTGAATGAGATGGTTCCTTAACACACCAACCAGCTCCTGAGATTTGGGGTCCAGACTCACCCTGAGAAACAAAGACTCTTCACCTTTTAAACTTATAAACAATGAGGCTACTGGCATCAATGAAATATAATAATAATAATAAATATAACATAATAAATTACATTTTTTAATGTGTACAAATACAGTTAATTTAAACTGTAATAATACGTAAAATAGTATCGTTTTTATTGTTTTGGTCAAAAAAATACAGTCTTAGGGAGCATAAGAAACTTCTTTCAAAAACATCTTACCAACCCTACAATTGTTTGTTGTTAACTTCAAAGATTGTGTATCCAATTAAAATCTTTTTAAGCATGGCAACTATTCAATAGTAATTAATGTAAATCCCTGTGTAAAGGAATTGTCAGTTGTTCTCTTTAATCTATTACATGTTTAATTTGTATATAATCTGGCCTATTCAGTTCCTATTAATGTACAGTAAACACATATCAAGTTGAAGTTTAAATTACATTTTTGTTGCTTTAAAAGACATAGTTGCAAAAAAAAAAAATGTCTACAATGTTGTCATGTCTTCTAAATCCTGTTAAATCCTGATTCAGGGACAGTAAAAGCTTTTGAAGTCTAACCTGAAAGCAATAACGCTTCCAGGCGTCAGCTTCTCAAACATGATCTCCTGCACATATTCACTGCGCCCTCGAGACGTCACCCCAGCCTGCTTCACCACCTTACTGTCCTTCAGCTGAGAAAAGACAGAGACGCAAACAAAAGGACTTCTGAGACCAAAAGATAAGATTGACTCGTGCAGTGTTGACAGTACTGGCAATCAAAAGGCCATGCAAGTCCGGGCGGCAGACATTTACAACCAGGCAGGAAAGAGGAGGTTTACCAAAACAAGTTGTTGAGATGAAACCAGAGCTCTTTAAGGGCTGTGGTGTTTAAACTGCAGGGCATGGGTTGAGCTTTGCAGTTTTGTGAATGAGTGTTCTCAGCAGAGGCCATTGTGTAGGCTTAGGACACTTATAATTAGAGCGGTCTCACAGCACTCAGGTTACCTGGATGTGCTCTTTAATCTCCACCGTGTACCCAGGCATGCCATTAATGCTCCTCTCATCTTTTTTGTAGGAGTCCGTCTGCCTCTCTATGGTACGCGCCTCCAGCACCACCTCTTCTATCTTACCTGTGAGATTTCAGAAAGATTTCAGGCTTTGGCTTCCATTCAGGCATTAAGTACAAGGACACATTATAGAGACAGAATAAAACCAGATGCCATCACAGAATCTTAAGTGTGAGAGGAAATCTCATCCAGTTAAACATAAAAAGGGTTGAGCCTCTCTGATAAGGAGCAGTTTTGACACACCTGGGATGCACATCGGTGGAACCTCATCTGTGTAGCGATGGTGTTTGGGGTTCTTGAAAGCAGTGCGGCACACTGCCACCACTGACTGGTGCGTACTGGGACAATGCCGGGTGACCGCCACAATGTCCTCATCCACCTGGTCTACAAACACCTAAGAAAACACCCAAAGACATATTAATAAAGCTTGTGAAAGGTTATTGCATAAACAGCAATGCAACTATTATGTTCAAGACCCAGAAACATAGTAAGGGCATTGTTAAAATAGTCCATGTGAAATCACTGATTCAACCTTAATGTTATGAAGCTATGAGAATATGTTTTCTGCACAAATCTTTTCCATGTCAGTCTTTGACACAAATATTCTTTTTTCGAATAAGTAAGGCTGGTCAAAAACTGCAAATCATTCTCTATTGAAATATTCAGATTTTCTTTAAAAAGATAGCTTCTTACCGTTTCTTGAAAGTTCTTACTATTAAAGGGATAGGTCACCCAAAATTGAAAATCTTTTCAAATTACTTCTAGTTTATAAGTTTATATATGCTATTTAACATTTGATACTTAAATAAAATACATAATATATAAAATTTTAAATACTATCTATAAGTCTTAACATTTATTTAGCCAATTAGCTGGTTCCAGTTATGATTTATTTAATTACCCAAATAAACTTGGTTATTTATTATACTTCAGCAAATATTAATTTGTATTTTAATATTATTTACTTCTAATTCTGTTTACTTCTTATTTTTAGTTTTTAATATAATTTTAAATATTGGGTTTATTATGAAACATGTATATTACACATATACGTATAACATCAACAGTTTTGCTAGTTTAATTAATTGCATTTAATTGAACCAAGTATTTTTTTTAAAGTTCAGCAACTTTCATTATTATTAAATAAAATATAATATTAATGCACTCTTAATTTCAGGTTTTTTAAAGCTTCTATTTAAATTGTAATATTTAAATGCATACGTAAATGTATTATATGTTGTATGAATTTTAAACAAATAGCAACCTTACTTGTGTCACGTGCTACATCGCCATCTGCAGGTGTGATGTCTTTCACATCTACTTCGACTTATGTGCAAAACAGCTCATTACAGCAATAAAATTTTATCCTTTTATTTTTGTTTTCATTTTACAACCATTCTTTTACCAGTTGCACTTTTTTTCCATTCTTGTTTATATGATTGCCATTAAACTTTTAAATAACTACGATTTTGTCTATCCTTATTGACAATGGTGCATTCTTCTTCTAAACCTGCATTGATGCAGACTTCACAGTGGACTATTTCTATAAATTCAATGTGTCATAACTGTCAGTGGGGACTTTACAGAGGAATGCAGACTGCATCTACCTGGTTGAAGCCTTTTGATGCCAGTTCCTGGTGTAGCCGGTTGAGGGCCAGCTTTCCAGCGATGATTCCTGACTGCAGGTTGACCTCATCAGGAGACGAAGGCTTAGCCTGAGGATTCCATTTGCTATAGAAGCGCTCCTCTGATACCACTGAGATCTGATGGCAGATACAAAAAAGGAGGACTTTTGAGACGTACTCAGAAAATGAACTCAATCCATGAGTGTGTGTGAATTTCTCTTGCCTGGTGGGGTACTAACTCATCGTAGCCTCTGGTGCTACCAGTGGCACAGCAGGCCATAGAAACAACAGCAGAGCTGGGCAGTGAATCATAAACAGAGCGGATCTACAACACAGAACATCAAAATAAGAACTCAGTCAAGTGGCTACACTAGCCCATTGTAATATGTGTTTGAAATGCCAACCTGAATAGGGCACTCATTATCATGCGTGACATCTAGGAACATGGCATGGGCAATACTGGGCACCAGAGGCCTGAGACTGGGCTGAAGGAAAGCCCCTACAGGTTCCCCTCCGTACCGGTACACCAGCCTTCCCTCCTCATGACTGTCTCCAGCGCTCATCGCCTCTGCAACAGATTGGTGATGGTAGTGTAACAATTCAAAATGTCTGATGGAGTTAGATTTCATGTCATACACTAATGAAACCAAAACCAATACAACAAAACAGCCACAACTCGAGACCAGGGTTATTAGAAGGCCATACCTCTGATGAGTGAAGAGATTCCTAATCTAGTCACAAAGACATTATCCAGCTCCTCGCTGCCTGTGAAGAGCTCAGCCACCACGTACAGGTCAGGCCTGAGGGTGCGGGCAGCATCCAGCATGAACTGCAGCAAGCATGGTTAAGGCACAGCCAAGAGGAAACCAAACCACGGTTGTTAGTATGTCAGGTAGGGTGTGAAAAATGGGTTCAGAAAGGAAGAAATTCATGCCTCAAATGAAGCCGAAATGAGACAAGAAGTAGAAAACAGGTTTGGATGTGTATATATGAAGGACAGTTCAGAGATGAAATGATGGTTGATGCAGTGCAAAAAGACAAACAAACAGATAAGACATTGTTAGTGTCATGCTAAAAGACTGTCCAATACCTCTGATAAGACTGGTTATTCCCAGCCGGTTAACAAAAACATTGTCAATCAGCTCACTGCCTGTAAATAGCTCGGCTATCACATAGAGATTGGGTCTGACTGACCTGGCTGCTGCCAACATGGCCTGCAGAGCACAACATGAGTGAAGAGGTTACTGGCTTAAAAAAACAAATGTTGACTGATGCTAAAGATTTTTGTTGTGTTATATTTATATTTATGTCAATAATAAACAGCTGTTACAGATCTTAAAATCTCTATATTTATGGTACATGGACATTATTCTGACACCGTCACCTCTGATAAATGGTCAATCTTAATTGAAATGTAGAGTTATTCATTCAGCAATGAATGGGTGCCATCAAAATAAGCATCTAAATAACAACAACAAAAAAAAAACATCACAATATTCCACAAGGCTATCAATTATGTCTTTTAAAGTGAAAATAATTTATAATTTAAGATGTTTATTTTTAGATTTTTAATCTCATCTAAACGGTGAGCTAAATATGCACAAATCAAGCACAATTAACGAGCAAAAACAGTTCTGAACAAATATGAATTATGGATTGGTAAACATTTTAATTATGGATCTGTTTCTTAAAAACACATAGCTTTTTATTTTAAGAGACTTGATGGACTGGAGTCATGTGGATTACTGTGATGTTTTTATCAGCTGTTTGGACTCTCATTCTGACGGCACCCATTTACTGCAGAGGATCCAATGGTGACTAAGTAAAGTAATGCTACATTTCTTTAAACCTGTTCTAACGAAAAAACAAACTCATCTATGTAAAACAAGTCTTGGAAAATAAATTTACTGTAAAAGTAACTATAGAAGTGAACTCTTCAAAGAAGAGACAAAATCTCCTTTTCAACACTTGGTTTAACAGACAATCTGTGGTTGGATTATTGTAAAAGATAACAGTAATAGAGAAGTGGATATTATATAGAAACGTTAGTGTGACTTCTTTTTAATTTGTAATGTTAAATTAAACTGTAACAAATTCAAGCCCGTTACCCTTCTGAGTGTATAACTAATACCAACATAACTTTATTCTTATTAAACCTTTCATAATGAAAATAATAGTAAAATTGGAAACAGCGACATAGCATGACCCTTCTACCATCACTGGTATATCAATAAGCAAAGTATGGAGACTAAACCACACTATTTTTTAGCGTAAAGTATAGCCAATGATGGAGCAATGGCTGGATTGGGAACAATCATTATCCAAAATGTACTAATCAAAAGAGTAAATAACGATCTTGTCATATAAAAGTGTGTAAAGGAAAAAAAGAAAGAAGAAAAAAATCAATCCTTTCTGCCCCCCATGTCTAATATATTTATCTTTACACATAGTTAATCTCAAACACGTTATTCATCTGTGATCCAGCCAAAAATAATAATCCATCTTTTGACATTTCCACAGTACCTCAGCCACATGCAGTGGAGTTGAATGGCAGTTGTCCAGACGCACTCCCACAAAGTGCTTGGCCGTAATCTCTGTATATTTCTGCATGTGGGCCCACAGGTAGGGGCAGTCCTCGGGCCCGTTGCCATACCGCAGTTTAACACTGTCACCCCAGCAGATCAGCTCCCTCCGGATGTAGACGTTGGACCCTAACCAGAATGAGGAGAAGAAAAAGCAGCCTTGATTCACCTTACTGCCAATAGGCTTGGCAAGTGTTGCCAGTGATTAGGGTTTATTAAGTGTGTTGACATCGCCACCTTGTGTTTACAATCAGAATGATTCTTTCAGAGCAGAATCACTGTTCTCATAGAAACCCAGTGTCATAGTTACAGTGTCAAATCTGTGGATTTACATATGGTTAAAAAGTCTTTATTACTGTAGCTGAAAAAGTTTGGGGTAGGTAATATTTTTAATCAAAATATATACAAAAATATCACAATAAACTAACTGTAGTATATTTTAATATATATTAATTAATATATATATATATATATATTCCTGTGATGATTAGAAATTACTCTAATATGCTCTAAAAGTAAGTAATAATAATAACTAATTTGCTGCATGAGAAACATTCCATATTCATATTTCACCAGTGTTGAAAACTGCTGCCTATTATTTCAGTGGATACTTTTATGAATAGAACGTTTAAAGAACATTATTTTAGAAATACAATTTATTTGTCATTTTGATCCTTTAAATTCCATCCTTGCTGAAGAATACATACAAATTTAAGTTAAAGACAGTTTTACATTCAGAAAATAGTTTTTGGCAGCTACTAAAAGAAGTTTTTATGCAGATCAGAAAGGCAAAATTGTATACCTGGCTCTGCAAAGTTCCTCAATGGATCGTCCCCCATGACCCAGCCATTATGGGCCAGGAAGTGACATGACTTTTCTGGTTGATTTATCAACTCCAAATCCTGCTCCAAGGTTGCTTCCTCAAACGGGAAAGTGAAATATCTGCATACAAGCAAATCGTGTTATATCTCAAACAAACTTGATTATGCAAAGAAATATGCTTTAGCTTCAACAGAGATTGAAGAATTATGCTACCTAGTAACCAGGGGATGTTTCCTGGTGATAGGACCCAACTTGGGTCCGTGGTCCGCCAGTCTTTCATAGCTTACAGTTCCAGCAATGCAGTTAGTAGCCTGAAGATAAAGAAAGGACATCACTGAACTGGATTCCAAAGAAATTAGAGGTAAATGGATATACATAAAAAAAGAGACTCACCTGCTCCTGATGGTGCTTAACCTCATGAAACTGTTCACCATTGAGTTCCTCCAATCTTCTCCTCAACCAGTTACAGCAATCTTCAATGGCACCAGGACTGCTCCTACACAAACATCCATCAATGTATAATTCAACAACATAAAATCAATAAGCAGACTACAGTGAACATGTGCTCAAACACGCAGCAGCATACTGACCCATGGGGCACAAAGTTTTCGAGAGCAGAGTTCATGTCCACTGTGTTCCCAAAACGTCTGAACTGAGGGTCCTGAATGATCTTCAGTTGCTGTTTGCCCTCGCTCTTGTGCAGATCAGGTTTGGCTCCTGAACAGACATTTTAAAATAAAACAACAATTTTTTATAACATAAGTGTCTGAGAACCTTCCAGGAACTCACCACTTTGGAGTAAATTTCTGAACTGCTCCACCGTCTGTTCCACTTTGACTTGGAAGAACTCCCACAGTTTAATCTTAGGAAACACGTCCTGCCAGAGAACTCCACGAATGGCCTAGTGAAAACACATTACAGTTTGTTCTGAAGAAAATAGGAACAGCTTATACTGCTATGAAGCTTCCACAGATAGCGATTAGCTCACATGGAGGTGTTCGTGGTTCTGGATTAGGGCTGGAAGACCCTTGTCTTTGTATTTGCCATCAGCTATAGCACAGGTGACATGCCACAGTGCTCTATCCAGCACCCAGGCCGGTTTCAGATGGGGAGAGTTCACCAGGTTATAACCACACTCAGGATGTTTCTTAATCCATTTGCTGTTTGCAGCTGAGAAAGACAGGAAAACACAGCGATTGTCATGATATTGTCAACCAAATAAACAAAAAAAGAACAAAAAAGAAGAATCAGACAAATAAGTGACAAAAAGTATTCATCTTTCTTTGTTTTTTTTATTGTATTAAATTTAAATTACAGCTGATGTATTTTAAAAGCAAAAACCTTTTATTTTTAGGATAATAAAAGTCAGAGACCACTAGTGTCTATTTTCTGAATTGTCCTAATTTAATGCAATATTATTATTATTTATTTATTATTTATACCACAATTCAAAACCTTGAGATATATTTCTGAAGAAATTAACACTTTTATTTAGCAAGGAAGCATAAAGACATTTTCTAAGACAAGATTTCTATTTCAAATTAATGCTGTTTTTTTTTTTAGAACTTTCCATTTATCAAAAAGCCCTGAAATAATATATCATAGCATGAATCAAGACAACTGTTTTCCAAAAAAGAAAAATGTTACAAATTCCATTCCCAAACTTTTCACCAAGAAGTATATTTATTTAATGTAACAATATTTATATAATGTGGTCTTTATATACACGCACCCACCCAACCACTAATAAATGCACACACAGTACACAGCACTGGACTTCCCATGTTTAAACGGGTGGCATTTGCACACAGCTTCAGATAAGGTATCACACACTCCTTGACCTTTAACTCTGCTGAGCTCTGGTAGGAGCACTGAACTATGAACTTTGCTTTCTATTAAGCCTGATTACTCTAACAGACCCATGAACAGAGTACCTCAAAGAAAAAGTTCAAGGAAAAAGAAACTTGGGATGATCTTACAGTAACATTCGTAGTGAAATGTCAAATGGTGACTGAAGAAACTAATTCAAATTCCCCTGCATTAAGTCCATAAATCCATAAACATCCTCTAAATCTGCACAATCAGTCGGCGCATCTGAACGAAAATTTTAAATGTTTCTCTCTAATATTCTGTTCACATAGCGGGACTCACTAGCAGCCTTATGTAACAGCTGATCTGCAGCATGGTACTATATCAGACAGGCCAAATGTTTCACTGACAGCTCCTGTTCTCTGTAAATAAACTATTTTTAGAATTGGAGTCAATGCAAAGGCTTTTAATGGGGCCTTACAGGAGATTACAGTCAGTTTGGAACTGTGGCCTTTTCCATTGAAATAAGAGCACCCACTGTAGCTGGACCCTGCAGACATGCAGTACTTCTGGGAAACCCTGTGGGTGTGACAAGTTATAGAGAATCTAACAGTGCCAACTGAAAAAAAGTTGTGCGTGAACTACCAAAATGCACAAAAGTAATGTAGAAAAATATATAAGATGACACATTAGATAACAGAAAATGAAAATACACACCAGTGTGATTGTAAACCACATCCGTGATGCAAAGCATATTCCACTCATTCTTCATTTTCTCCAACAGGTTGCCAACATCTGTCCAGGTGTAAGTTTGTCCGGGAGGGGAGAAGTCTGGGTTGAGCTCCAGCTGATCAGCCAGAGAGTAACAAGAGCGAGACTCACCCAACGTCTGCAGTGGCGTGAAGTGAATCATATTATAGCCTAAAAAGTTGCATATGAAAGATAAATGAGTTACTTTAAAACCAATTATTACCTGAAATATTAAATGTTTCAGTTAATGTACTAATGCAATAAAACCACATATTTGCTGTTACGTTTGTAAATTGCGTGAAGTTTTGTGGATGTGAGTTAAGCTGTGTGTTTCGGATTTCTATTGGCCCCTCAGTCTGTCACTCGTCATTTCGGAATGATGACGTTCTGGGTTACATCATCCAATCAACCCACGCTGACCAGTTTAAAAACCTGTGAGTTTGTGATGGCAGCTTTTTGCTCATCTGTATTTTTTCCTTTGGTTACGTTTGTACGCTCTTTGTTGCTCTCTCTCTTTGTTGTTTTATTAACTCCAGAGAGATTGCTTTGTATATTCTGTTTATATGTCCTGAAAAGTTGTTGATGTAAAGTTTATAAATTGCTATTCCATCTTTACGGATTCCCATTGTAAAATCAGGTGCGAAGGCGTGAGCAGGTAAGCAAGTCGCACGATATACACTGTACAACACGTAGAAATCTGGATGTATTAGATACATTAGTTTAGGAGAGATTGCCACTTGTTGTATGTTTTCTTTCAATCCCTTTGTGAGTTAAGATAGTTTAGGATAGCCGAAGATTATTTTCTTTCTAACATTTCTGTTGGGTAGGTAGCTTAGATTAATAACATTAGCTAGCTGTGTTTTGTTTTGTTCCTTTCTTTTATTTGGCATCTCTTGTGTTCTCTCCTCCTACATTCTTTCTTTTGTTTGTTTTCATCAATGTTTATTTTATTATTTCCTTTTGTAAATACTTTAAATATGGTAAACACCTTTTCACTGAGAACCGTGTATAATAAATGGTGATTCAAAATCAAAATCTAACCCGTTATCTTCACTGCATACGCATACACAGAAAAAAAATGTTATTGCCCCTTTTACTCCTAGACCTATAAAAAAAGTTATAGAATAATAAAAATATAATCAATATATAATATAATAAAAGTTATTTAAAGTGCAATACGTAAAAACGTACGTACAGTAGTAACTTAGCAATATAAATTCATAATTAATCTATGAAGACATGACTCATGTAAAACTTTATAGAATTATAATCTATTTAGATTTCAACTATTTGTTATTTTACTCCATGGTTATTTGTTGCTTATTGATTAGGGCATATAATCAAATAGACTGCAAAGACGGAGATAAGAACAGTTCAAATGCAGTTAAAATCTAAATTCTGGTAAACATTTGGGTAAAAGTGTAACTAATATAATAGACTGTTTTCTTACCTGCCTCTTTGGCAACTCTCAGTCTGTCCAGCCACTCATCAAGGGGCCCGAGGCATTTGGACAGGTATGTCTGGATACTGATGCAGTCTAGGGGCAAGATGTGATTGTCCTCCCCTACCCGGAGCACTGGGTCCACCACAATATACCCACCACCAGACTTCTCCTTATCTCTGAAGAGTAAAAATAAACTGTCCAGTTTTAACAAAAAAATAGGTGTAGAACTGACAAAAACTTTTTAATATAAAATGGTAAACATCTAACTGACCCATGGCCAAAGTAATACTGATATGATCCTGAAATCTTGAGCTCAAGGGTGCAGAACTTGTCTGAATCATCCTCTCTGCTAGTAGGGTTAATCCAGTCTAAGGCGCGGAACTTGCGGTGCTCAAATCGCTCCCCTTCTGCGGGGTAGTTGGTGTGAACGTGCACATGTTTCCCCTGAAGAGTGGGGCCCAGACGAAACTGGAGCTCAAACCCTGAGCAGAAACAAAACAAAAGCTCTGCAACTCATATTTTGCCATTTTTGTGGTACAATAAATAAATAACAATAAATCACTTACTATTATATATTGGTGGAATGTGACCCAAAACTGTTAATGACATACACTCACCACCAGCCATTTTATTAGGTACATCTGTTGAACTGATTTATAATGCAAATATTTAATCAGCCAATCACGTGGCCACAACTTAGACATGTACACATGGTCAAGACAGTCTAAAGATCAAACTAAGTGTCAGAATGAGCAATAAAAGTATTTTAAAATACTTTGCACACAGTTCAAGTGTTGATTTCTGCTACAGAATTCAGATGCAGGGCTCGGAATTTAACATAACCAACATGGATCCTTCCTGCCTTACATCAGTGGTTCAGGCTGGTGGTGGTGGTGGTGTAATGGTGTGGGGGATATTTTCTTGGCAGAATTTGGAGCCCTTAGTACCAATTGAATACTACTTGGGTATTACTGCTTACTATATCCATCCCTTTTTGACCACAGTGGCTACTTCTAGAAAGATAACATTCCTTGTCATAAAGCTCAAATCCCCTCAAGCTGTTATCTTGAACATGACAATGTTCACTGTACTCAAATAGCCTCCACACACACTAGATCCCAATCCAACAGAGCTTCTTTGGAATGTGGTGGAACGGGAGATTTACATCATAAATCTGAAGCTGATTAAAAAATGATGTCAAAATCTGAGGAATGTTTCCAGCACCTTTTTGAATCTTGGACAGAAATAACCCTGTACTAGCAAGGTGTACCTAATTAAAGTGGCCAGTGAGTAGGCTATATGTATCTATGTATGTATGTCTGCATGACACCAGTGATATTTTGGTACAGTAATGGTACCAGATGATAATTTGCACTGTATGAATTCCAGATTATTTACCATCATAATAGTTTAAAATGCATTTGTATGCCCCCCCAAAAAGGACCAAGAAAAACAGTTTCATTTAAAAAGTACTTACTGTACTTACTTATTGTACTTATTATATAATATTATGAATGTATAATTATCAAAGCAAAACCTATTCCGTATAGGCTACATCATTCCTCATTTCCCTTAAGAACTTAAAAACTTTTGTTTGTCTCTCAAATGCTCTAGAATTTAGATCTGGATATAATTAGATGCAAAATATATTCTGCTTGTATTATAGCAGTGCATCTGAGAATGAGGATGCATGTGATTTTAAACATTCAAAGTAACATTAAAGTAGATTACCTTTCTCATATGGAAGAAAGCATTATAGCATTATAAAAAATGTCATGAAGTCACTACCAAATTCTTCTGCTAGCCTATATTTACTATTTATTAGTGCATGAATGAAATGGTATTGAGCCATAAAGTTGGTTCCTGAGAACACAACACCGTCTATAAATAACCGCAAACGTTCCACACGTAACACACACTACCGGTTCATTATCACACTACAATACACTCTCATATCTATAGGAAGATACAAACAGTAAACATGAGCTGAAACTTGCCTTGTTCCAGACGGAAGAGGGTCCTGTCGAGTTTCTCCATGTCATTGAGGACCATCACTCTTATTTGCTTAACTGTCATGTTTGCCCTCCTTATTTTAGAACGTCCTTAATACAGCGAAGAGTAGGGCATCAAGGACCCCCTTCACTGAAAAGCGAACCAAAAGATATCCAAATCATCACTTTGTATTACTTTAAAGATTGAATTTAAATTAACTTATAAGAAGCCCGACTGTACTGTAGCTTCAAAATAACCACAGAATTGCAACCGTTTCCTGTACAAGGGCAAATTATTGCAACATTTCAGCGTTTGACAGAATGAGCCATATAACATGACATAACGAGTGACCAAACTGCCGGAGAGCTCTGCAGGAATACATGAATATACCTCCGTCAGGAATTGTATCCGTACGTTAGTATCTAAGCTCAATGCACCATCACCACCACCTCTCGTAGTTTAACATTAGCGCTGTCCGATTTGTAAACGAATCATTCGTTGGAGTCGAATCTTTTCAATCGGTTGAACTGGATCAGGTTTTTTTTGTCCGATTCGTAGTGAGCCAAGAACGGGTGAGCGAACCGATATATTAATTATGATTAACAATATTTGATAACTGAAATGTAAACGTGTGAAACAGTACAGAATTACAATAAACATTATTATTAAAATGATTTTAAACATCCACAATGAACAGCAATTTGTGTACGTAGAATATTTTCGTATAAAGCACTATGGCAAGCCAAGGAGAAAAAAAGAATCACTGAATCTTTTTTTATGAATTCAACCGGTTCTTTGAAACAAACTGATCGAAAGAACCGATTATAATTGAATCGTACTCCCATCACTACAGTAAACATGACTGGCATTTAAAGGCACTGCCAAAAAGTATCCTCTAACTCGAGGTCGAGGTTAAGAATCTAGCGGATAAAGGGCAAGCAAGTCAATCTTAAATGAGTAAACGGTGCAACAGTAACATTTGACAAGCTATGGCCGTACACTGTAACATGCCTACTATTCCGTTCTGCTGCACGACAGTCTGAAATCTAAACTGATATAACATTTTTAAACATTTCTGCACGCCTATACAGTGTTAAAGAGCAGTAGGGTTAGAAGACACACACCAGTATATTTTCCTGTTTTCGGCTTAAGGACGTTCCTGTCGCTGGTGAAGGAGGCGTGTACACGGCTGTAATTCTCCGCTTCCCTCTACCGTAAACACACTAATATAAGACACATTTACCATTGGTGTTAAACATGTTTTCATTAAAGTGTGTGTCTACGCAAATAATTAGATGATTAGATAGAAAAACATTGTAGGCCAACCAGGTATTGACATTAAATTCACTTTATGTATAAGCAAACGAGCAAATAAAAAATAGATAAAAACAAACAACTAACCTCCAGAGATTTATTTCAGAGTTTGTCTCCATCTTGTGGTTGAAGGTCCTAAAATGTGACATGACCCGCCCATTCATGTTCAAACCATAAATGCATTACCTACCAGCATTACCTGAACAGACAGGTTGTTGACAAGGTAAGAGCTGTGCTTACTTTTCAGTCTCTAAAACTTGTACTCACTTTTTCCAACATATTTATTTAGCATACACACATACTATATATTGTCATGCAGTTTTGAGCTGAACATGTTGTTAGTTGTTGTTTCATAAGGGAAAGTTAATAGGCTACAGAATGCAAAAGTTAATAGAAATACAAATAGAAATACACCCAACCTTTAAAAATTCAAGGAAAAATCGTTTAAATGTATTAGTCAATGTATGTGTGAATCCTAAATTATTCTCAATAAGCATGTGTAAACTATAACATCACAAAAAATCGCCAAACTTTTAAACATGCTTTTCTTCTCTTAGCATATCTGCAGATGAGGATCGCATTGCCTCTGCTGGAAATGTGGAATCTACACATTGCTCTTGCAATTCTGACTTTGTGTTTGTCCTCTATAAGCGGATACAAAAATGGAAAGGTGGAGAAATCTTGTAAGAGCATGATGCCAGAACATCATAGCCAACCCAACACTACCGCCAGCCCATACACACTGACTGCGAATGCCAGTAAATTCAGTCCAGGGGACAACATCAGAGGTAAGGGGGTTAAAACCTATATGAATGAACCCATCATTTAAATATTCTGCCAGTTTAAATGTCTTGAGTATTGTTGAACAATGATTGCTTCCCAGTTGCCTTTATTTATTACCCCTTCTAATCTCCATAGTCACTCTCTCTGGAAGTGAGCACTTTGAGGGCTTTCTAATTCAGGCCCGAGATGCTACAAACCCTGATGGACCAGCGATTGGCTCATTCACATTGGTAGATCCTGAGATTTCTCAACGTTTGACATGCAACAGCATAGAGGTATGTATAGATAGTAATAGCATATTTTGATATAAACCCTGCATTATATATTACAGTTTAAAATATTGCTGAATTTTATTCAGCAAGGATGTATAAAATTGAGAGTAAAGACATTTAGTGAGGGTAAAGACATTTAAATTGTCACCAAACATTATATATATATATATATATATATATATATATACACACAGTATTTATTTTTATTAATAAAAATAAAAATAAAAGTAATTCCTGTTCTTTTGAACTTTTTATATTATATCTAAATTTATATTGTACAATATCACTGTTTTTAATGTAGCTTCTATTAAATATATGCAGTCTATGGTAAGATACTTTTTTGGTTGTGTATTGATGCAATAACACTGTTGTGCTAAAAATCATTTGGTTATACTGTAGCTGATCATCGTCGTGGTGTATAAAGCACAAATGGCATGAATTATTTTGTTTACAAATTATTTTGTAAGAGAAATGTTGCTCAAAATCTGCTTTTAATGTTGAAGAGTTTCTGTACAAGGAAAGTGTGTTATCTTTTATAGGGTTCTGCAGTTAGTCACACCAGTAATGCCAAAAAGAATGAAATTCAGGTGATTTGGAAAGCCCCGTCCAATGCTCCTCCCACTGTACAATTTCTGTGAGTGCGTTTCAGACTTTGTCTTTCAATATTGAAAATATTCATAAACCATTTACTGGATATATTATTAAAAATAAAGGTGCTTCATAAAGAACCATTAACTTCTGAAGAACCTTAGATTATAAAAAGGTAAAAGAACTGTTGACTGAATGGCTCTTTTTGAAAAAAAAAAAAAGTTCTACTATGGCATTGCTGTAAAGAAGCACATTTATTAAGAGTGTACATACTGGATTTTTAAAAAATCAAACCGATATTTGTGTTTATATTTAATTTTTCCATATCAAGTGCCACAGTTCTTGCCCACTATAAGATTTTCTGGCTCAAGCTTCCTGGTCCTGTCATATCTCAGGGTGATGTGACTCCTGCTCCACCTCCATCAACCACCACCATGTCTACAAACTCTGTAAGCACCTCTATTCTGCCTCAGCCAATACAAATGATAAACATCTGCTTCTGTAAGTGGCGTTACATCGCCTTTCATTGTAAGAATTCTCTTACAGTTCACCTCAGAGGGATGTGGCAAGTCAAAGTCTTGTCTCATCGATCCTGTCAGCTGTAACCCTTCCGTGGACACAAACTGCTTCTTCCTTTCTTATTCTACTTCGGACCAGACAGTTTCGTTTGAGCTCAGCGGCCCTGCACAGGGATACATCTCTTTTGCTCTGTCCAAGGATGAATGGATGGTAAGCTTGCTCAAATGCAAACCTTCCAGTGCTACAATTGTGTTCAGTGCATTATTTATTAGATATATTCACTTGTCCCTAAAGATCTTGATGTTTGGCAGGGTGATGATGATGTGTACTTGTGCATAAATGATGAGGGTCGTGTAAGTGTGGAGGCTGCACACACGACAGGCCGGACATATCCAGAGGCATCATCCACGGTGAGAAAGCACTTTATGGTTGTGATGCTTTTTTGGCTGTTCATTATATTACAGCTTAATTTTAAGACCTGTAAAAAAGATGTCAGCGTGTCCTCTAAGTTTTATGCTGTCGTAAATGTAATCAGCATGATTCACTTCCCTTGCAGTCTGTGCTGACTGATGTAGGTTGGAGAGTTTCTGATAAGGTCATACAGTGCAAGTTCTCTAGGTCCATCTACACTCCTCAGGATCCGTTCCGATTCAGCCTTAACAACAGTTACTACCTGTTTGTAGCACATGGGACTGCAGAATATGGTGAGCTTTTTAACTGCATCAATGACATACAGCGTTACTGTTATCAAAAAATGACATAAAAATAAATAAATAAATACACTAAAATTAGAAATGCTGCCTGAGAAACTAACAGATATATATATTTTAAAGGGATAGTGCACCCAAAAAACATTTTCATAACTCCCTTTTTTAACTTCTAGATTTACAACAAGCTGAATTACAGTAGCAATCATCTTTGTGGTCATGGCATCCTTCAGCATTTTCCAAAACGGCTGTATTTCGACTTCTTAAAAGACATTTTGACAAATGATTACGTGTCTCATCAGATACAGTGTCGCGTGTAACCTTGTTTTTATGGCCT
>JAUCMS010000044.1:6554048-6566198 GCA_032357445.1 Enteromius radiatus | reverse complement strand
CTGATGTAGGTTGGAGAGTTTCTGATAAGGTCATACAGTGCAAGTTCTCTAGGTCCATCTACACTCCTCAGGATCCGGTCCGATTCAGCCTTAACAACAGTTACTACCTGTTTGTAGCACATGGGACTGCAGAATATGGTGAGCTTTTTTAACTGCATCAATGACATACAGAAAAAATGTTATCAAAAAATTTAAAAACATAAAAATAAATAAATAAATACACTAAAATTAGAAATGCTGCCTGAGAAACTAACAGATATATATATATTTTAAAGGGATAGTGCACCCAAAAAACATTTTCATAACTCTCTTTTTTAACTTCTAGATTTACAACAAGCTGAATTACAGTAGCAATCGCCTTTGTGGTCATGGCATCCTTCAGCATTTTCCAAAACGGCTGTATTTTGACTTCTTAAAAGACATTTTGACAAATGATTACGTGTCTCGTCAGATACAGTGTCGCGTGTAACCTTGTTTTTATGGCCTCCCCACTGCATATTACTCCACAGATCTGGATATCTGACTTTACTGATTAACAAGTGTCTGTGAAGGCCTAAGCAATCAGTACTTGTTTCCTGTCATCTGCTTTATGACCGAGTCGCTGAGTGCATGGGGAATAAAATAGTTACAGCTAGCTGGCTAAAGCCTGAATTAAACCTTTACAAGGAAACAACCATAAATAATATTTGAAACACTTCAATCAGGTGATATACTGGATGTTTTCAGCAATTGTCTGAAGGAATATAATATATTTTATTATGCTATCTTTATCATATGATCAAAATAATGGGTGACATTAACTTTATTCAAGTTATTTCCTCAGTTTTATTGTTATGCTGCAGGTATGATCCACAGACACACGCGGCAGCCACTGATATCATCCCATCATCAGATCATAACCGGCCCTTCCGAGATGCTCACAGGATCTCGATCTCCACTGCTCATGAAATATCATGGTAATTATGTTTACTGCATGATACTGAGAATCCTCTACATAGTTAAATATATGGCCAGGAAATGTTCATGTTCATGTTCAAACCCCGGATTGGTCAGTCAATCCATGAACTATCACCACTGTGCCCTTAAAAAGTATATAGTAGCTGGTGTGGATAACGGATCAGTTAAATGGCAAATTGGTTATTTAATAAACCACTACTTTTTATAAGACTTTTGTGTAAAATGCAAAATACTGTTATTTGCAAGTTTCCAAATATCATTTAAATGCAGGAGCTCTAATGCTGATCGCCTGGATGCTAGCAGGAAGCACTGGAAAATTAATGGCTGCCTACTTTAAACCTGACTGGCCAGAACAAACATTGTTTGGGCAAAAGATATGGTTTCAGGTATGTTTCTTATACACCTAACCCTATTTCAATGAAATCTATGAAACCAGCATCTGTGTTTTTGTGGTTGCTTGCATATTCTGAACTTTTATTTTATTCTATTCATAATTTTCTGCATATTTAATATTCTTTAATAATAATAATTTTATATATATATATATATATATATATATAAAAAATTATTTTTTTTATCACAGGTGCATCGCATGCTGATGTCTTTTACAGTTTTGCTGACAGCTGTGGGCTTCGTATTTCCTTTTGTCTACAGAGGAAAATGGAGCACCGTGAGTAAAGCCTGTGTTTTCTGCCTATGATGCTGTGAGTCAGTGTTGACAGACATCTTGAGATCCAAAAGCAAGCTTTATTTAACAACGGGGTCAAACAGGCAAAAATCAAATACCAGATAAAGGTTCAATAGTCAAAGGCAGTCCAAAAGGTAAGCACAAGATCAGTCCAAAATCACAAAGATAAACTCTTGGAATTGTCGCCGTGGCAGAACAAATCTTCACATCTATCCGATGTGAAACTGGCGCTTAAATGGCGGTGAAAACCAGCGACCCCTGTCACGGAAATCAGAGAGGTTATCAGAGGGTGAATAGGGTCTGTGCGGGAAACTAATGCTCCGGGGATGATTCCTCCTGATGATGGTCAGAGAGAGCCACAGAGGTCTGATTTACCACAAATGCTATGCTCTGTAATTCAGTTTAATTTATCTTTAAAACAGTGACAATATTAAAAACATTGCATATCAAGTTTCACTCCTTGCCTTTGGGGTGCCATTTCATTTAAGACCAATGTCAGGATAAGAGTGTTTATTATTCTGGTGTGGTTTTATAATATTGTAAATGTTAAATTGTCCAAAATATGTTTTATATATAAGTTCTATGCAGTTATTTTAGTATTATTTAATTGTTTTAATATTGCTATATTCCATATTTTATTTAAGATTTCTAATTAGTCTTCATTTTCAACATTTTAGTTTAATTTGTATTTGACCTTTTCATTTAAATTTTAGTCATTTTGTTATGTGTTATTCTATTTGTTTTTTTTTTAAGTTCTTGTTTTTTACCTACCCATACCACCAAACCTGTCCCTAACCTTACCAGTATAGCAGCAAGTGTTTTGCAACACAATATGACCACAATAAGTACGCTGTACTGTATTTTATGATTATATAGTAATTAAGGCCATTTAATATAAAATGGGCCCAGTATTTCTTTATTCAATATTGAAATATTTTGAATTAGCCTTCATTCTTATATATTAGTTTTATTTTTTCCATTTTAATTTCAGACATTTTGTTGTGCTGTATTCTATTTTTATGAATTTTTTTTTGTTAAATAAATTATTTCTATATAGCATTAGCACACTTTTACAGTACATTAAACAAAGTTTAACATAACAATACTGTGCTGACACTGGTTCTGTGCAGAGAGCTGGTGCTCATCCATACCTCGGCTGCACTGTTTTGATTCTCGCTTTCTGTCAGCCTATAATGGCAGCATTCAGACCAGCTCCAGATTCCTCACGGTAATGACTCCTCAGTTAACTTGAATATGCAATGTGGTAGTTTTAACCTCTTCTACATATCTGAAACTGAATAACGTAAGGACAGAACTTAACACAGGGCAATCATTTCCTTTTCTCAGGCGATGGATATTCAACTGGATGCATTGGGGTGTTGGAAATGCTGCTGAAATTGTAGCTGGTAAATTTGCTATTTTTAATTTTGTTGTTTAGAAAGTTGATCTCAAATCAATTTCTATCAGTAATATCACATTGATTTCTGTTTTAAATTATTATTATTATTATAATTTCTGTTTTATTATTATTATAATTTCAGTGGTTTCCATGTTTTTTGGAATGAGGCAACAGTCTCTTTTGTTGCCTTATCCTTGGACCACAGGGGTTCTCTCTGCTTTTGTGGTTTGGACCATTGTGTTAAATCTGGTGTTAAAACTTCATAAGCATGATGTTATTAGAAAAGGTTTGTATGCAACTCAAGCTCATATTTAATTTATTTGAAAAACTCCAAAAGCAGTTTAGCCTCATTTAACTGTATTTTAATTTAATTTGTTTAAAAGTTTTTGGTTCCCATCTGATTCAGCTGGTAGTACACAGTGCCTATTGAGTCATGTTCCCTCTGCCTGTGGTTCAGACATAAATTGCTAGATGATTCATACTGAGAGTGAAATAAAGCAAAATATGTTATAATGTATTTGTATTTATATGTCTCTTGTTTCTGCAGGGAGTGGAAAGGAAGATGAACTTCCAGTTCTCTCAAATATTTCAGAGGATGTAAACTGGGTAGGTTACACTTTACTCAAACATAATAGCAATGATTACTGTCCTGTGAAGCAAAAAGCTGTATTTAGGAAATATCAGTCCATAATCCATAATAGCATCCATCCGCTGTTATCGTCTCACCTAAATATCCATCAACATATTTGTTTAGAGCTGTTTTGGAACATTTACCGTTTTGACTCGTAATTGGTGATTAATTTATGCATATTTCTCTCCTGATTAAGACTAGATGACATTTTCACTGAAGAAAGCAATATTTATAATTACAGTATATTAATGTGTATTTATTACCTATGTGATGTATTTATTACCTATGCTCACTCTGACGGCACCCATTCACTGCAGAAGTCCCATTGACAAATTATGTAATACTACATTTCTCTAAATTCCTTCCAACACAGCAACAAACTCACCTACATCTTATCTTATGCAGAAATAAGTTGTCAGCAAATATATGTATTTTCTGGCTGTACTGTTTCTTTAATATAAAGAAATGAGGTATTCCAATATGCAATATCATAAAACATACCATCAAGGTTTACCATAAGGCTCAAAATGAAACATGCACATACTGTTCTAAGCATCTTAACCAAATGCTCTTATTTTTGCTTCCACAGGATACTAAGTTTAGAGTGGCTGTCCTTGCTGTTTTTGTGCTCGGAAACTCAGCATTCTGTATCTCACTGCTCGCCTCCATAGGGGACATATAACCAAGATATGAATCATATGGCACCCCAGAAATTGGAATGAAGACCTAATTATTTATAGAGCAAGACAAGTCATCATCAGTTTCATTTTATTCAAGGTTTGAACAGTATTCCTGCAAGGAAGGAACATATTCATTAAGACATTTCAAACATGAATATTATGAATTAAAAATTCACACATCTTTTAAATAATTTTCACAGAAGAGTAAATGACAACATTATATCCAGACATTTAAAGCAAAAAAGGCTCACAATGTAATTATTGTACAGAAGCCAGCTACTTTTTTTTGTAACATCTCTGGAAGCTACATCCACAATATACTCTGTTAGACATTCCAAGCAGTCTTCTCTTGTCTTAAATTGCACTTTTGTTCAGATTAAATCAAAGATACATGTATTTTTATTTGCTTCTGCTCTTCACTGTATGGTTAATATAACATGTTATGTAATGTGAAATTAGAATAATGAATTTCTCAATGTTTGGCATCATTTTTGTACATAGTGCAATTTAGGAATTACTTTATAAATTCTTCATCTGCAATAATATAAAAGTGTATCCAGGATAAAATTCTGAGTGAAAATACTAGCATTCATTTTAAAAAGGTATGACATCAGTTGTGAATATCTTTACTCACCTATGAAGTTCCAGGTTTGTATTAGTAATGAATGTTTTACTCTAAAACTATTTGCACATGCTTATACTGTAATGGAAACTTGATTTGTGCTTCGATGCTTCATTTAGGCAAATCGCTCAGTCTTGTTGCTGATGATTGGCAAAGATACCTGCTTCCCACCTCTGGGCCAGGGCACTTTTCCGTCTGACTCGAGGGAAAGGTGCCTCAGGGAACTAAAGGAGAAAGCTTCACCTGTAAAACTGCATGCAGTTTCCAGTTTCAAGGTGAAATGGGCACAGATCAATGAGATGTCAGACACGTGCGAATGATAAACAGAAATATAAACTGCAATGGAATTCATGACAGTTATATATGATACATGAGAGGACAAACAGAAAAAAAATATGTAGAATTCAAAAATCAGCAATTTTGAATCAAAGCATGCCTAAATTGAATGTACCTTGTGGTCACAGGACAAAGCGCAGCGATCCATTTTGCGTGTCTTTGATGGAGACGAGGGGGATGACTTGGATTTTGCTGGCACTTCTCCTGTAGAGTGTCCAAATTACAGAAAGGACATTTATTGGAACTACATCTTTATGTAATGACATCAGTGAAGTAAATAAATTCAGGGGTGTCTAATCCTGCTCCTGGAGTGCCGCTGTCCGGCCCCAGCCCCAATTAAACACACTTGAACCAGCTAATCTAGGTCTTACTACTAGAAATGTCCAGGCAAGTTGGAGCTAAACTCTGCTGGATAGAGACCTTCCAAAACCAGGTTTGGACACCCCATGCTCTAATGGTTGCTAAAAGTAGTACCTGGTTTCTCATAAGAGAAATTCTGCAGTTGGTTGGGGGACACAAGGACTGTGTCATATCTCTCCTTTACATATAGTTGTGCTCTCTGTCTTCTAAGCTCCTCTTCTCTTTGCCTCACCAGTTTGATCTCCTGATCCACCAGAGACTGGGTACTGTGGGAGCGAAGTTTGAAGAAGGGGTTGTTTTGAAAGGTGCTCTCCTGTGTTTCTTGACATGCAGAGCTCAAGCAGAATTCCGAGGCACTTCGAATGATGAGATTTGATGTCTCCAGGATAATGACATTATTCATGTCTGATGGCCATTCTTGGAAGCTGCTCGTCCCTGGAGAAAGCATCCCACCTTTTCCTCGTCTCTGTGGGCTGGTGGGGTACGAATCAGGCTCAAGTATAATGACATTGTTGGCGGTCATTTCGTGGTATGTGGAACTTCTTCCAGATGAAGCGGTGACAGACAAAGTTGGAGTTCTTGCACTAGGAGATCTCTGAGATCTGCATCTGTCCTCTGGAGTGTCAAACATCCGTCCTCTCTCTCCAGGCTCTGACCTGCTGTGGTGAAGGATACCAGGCCTGGGTTTAACTTGCATAGTGTCACCAGCAGACATCTTTGCCATTGACCTTTCTCGTTTAAAATTCTCCTCTCGCTCGAGGGCTTCACGTATCTCTCTCTCCACTGGAGTTTCTGGTTCATCATAAGGAGACCTGTAGCTTGTGTCATCTAGACCAGAGTCCTCTGAACAGGGGCTGAACTGAGTGTACTGGTAATCGGCCAGACCAAGACTCTCAATGTCAGGGTCTCTTCTGGGGCGATCAATGTTGCGGACAGGCGTGTACATGAAGCTATGTCCACCTTGGCAAGATGCCTGCCTCATCACTGGCCGGTGCACCAGACCCTTTGTTTGCTCTTCCATCTTCTGCCACTGCTTGCGAGTCACCCTGAAATCCAGATGCTCCGTGCTGACATTCTCGCTCTTTATTTCCTGAACCACACAGAAGTCTTTTGGCAACTTCTTGTCGAGCTCTGAAGTTGAACAAGACAGGCGCTGAAGGTTGTGCTTTGAGGTTTTACCAAGCTCTTCCTCATCCTCTGCAATCTTTGTTAAACTACAATAATGGGCAGAGGAGTCCAAAGAAATATCTTGTAGCTCGCATTCAGTGGGACACTCTGGTTGTTCTAGAATCTCACTTTCATTAATGTTCAATGCCAGATCAGTATTGCTATCAATTACCTCATTGTCTTCCTGCTTTGCTAGGTGTTCTGAGTTTATCTCTGCTTCATCCATACCTAAGATATCACTGTTCTCTTTAATCTCTTTATCAACAGCTGATGGAGCTAAAGACCTCCACGGCTCCTCAGCATCACTGTCTGATGAAATGATGGCCATCTCCACAAGCAGACAGTCACTTAGGTCATCACGATCTATATCCGGACAAGATTCAGCTGGGACTTCAGAAATCACCAGCTCATTCATTTGCAGCTCCTGCACAGATTTTTCTTGTGCTTCCAACACAGATTCATCTTGTTCTTCCAGCATAGATTCTTTATGTATTTCCAGCACAGATTTATCTCGTTCATCAAGTTCAGTTTCTTCTTGCGCTTCCAGCACAGATTCTTCTCGTTCTTCCAGTTCAGTTTCTTCTTGCGCTTCCAGCAAAGATTCTTCTCGTTCTTTCAGTTCAGTTTCTTCTCGTTCTTCCAGCACAGATTCTTCTCGTTCTTCCAGCACAGATTCGTCTCGTTCTTTCAGCACAGATTCTTCTTGTATTTCCAGCACAGATCCTTCTTGTTCTTCCAGAATAGAACTGTCTTGTACTTCCACCCTCTCTTCGGTTTCACCATGTTCTTCCTCCTTTGCATCATCCAAGTTGTTGGTTTCCACTTCTTCTTCTGGTTTGTTGTTCACAAGAGGGTCTGCATTATACTCAAAGTCCAAACATTGTCTGCTGTTTGGGTCATCTCGTTCATTGACCTTGACCATAATGCCTTCTTGAGAGTCTCTACTTTCATCAGATTCACCTGAGCTATCACATTCATTAGTTATGGCTTTGTTTTCTTGCCCTTTCAGGTCTTCTTCTGGGTTGCTCTGTTTGGTATCCAGGCACTCTGAGAAATATGTGACAAAACATTCATTCACCTCCTCAGTGAATTGGCATGTCTGGTCCTCTGTAAACCCAGGATCCATTTTACAGTCTGTTAGATCAGCCATTTCTGAAAGCTGGCTGGTCTCCATGGTGACTGTTTCAGAGAGGTGTTCCTGCTCTTTTTGTTGCTGATTTACTGAGGTGCTTTTGCCGTCATTTAGTTCACTTCCATATGACCTTCGCACACCAGCTGTGGCTCTCTATGGAAGATACACCGAAAAGAGCTGTTTAGAATTAAGGAACACCAAGCATAGGAACACTAAAATAATTGAACATGTCAAACACAACTTTTTTTCCTTGATTCTTTAAAAGATTCTGGATGCAATTCATATAGACAACACTTAGCTAGAAGAAGCAGCCTTGTGTTGTTTCCAGTGCAACTGCACAGTGCCAGTGATCAAGCTATTCTTGTATTCATGCTGTGAGATAGAAGTGGGTGGACCTCTTTGATAGCAAATAACCATGAGAAGTGGTTTCTAACAGCATGCAATCTCAAAGTGGGCTGAAATATACATTACAGTATGTTATAGAAGCCTCAAAGACATTCAGAAACACAAACTTTGTGACTTCTACATTTCAAATAAAAGCTATTTACTGTACGTTGATGAGTTTTGTGTCCTGTTGATTCAATTCAACTGGGTTTAATAAGGGAGCGCTCTAGGAACTTTCTGAAAATCTTTGCTCAATATATAAATCAAAAACATATGACAAGCTGTAATCACAAAACTTCCTAAGCTTAAACAAAGTGAGGGCGAGCACTTCTGAAAGTATTATAAATCCAAAATCTAATTAAGTGACTGCATTTATTTATTATTTATTGTTTTATCACTTAGCAGTTTGTCAACCCCTTCTCTGTGCTGCTTCTGTGTTTTCACTCATAAAATATAAAGCTAACAGTATGTGGAAGCTCATAATACCATTTCATATGATACTGTCATAGTCATAATGTCTTGGCATGATTTCAGAGTCTGTTTTGCGTTTTTCCTCCTTGAAAAGTAGTGGTTGCTTGGCAACATGCAGGATCTGAGGAGGCTGTTCTGTTTATGAGCTATGTAGAAGCAGCTCACTAGTCAGAGCCAACCTCATCAAAGTGTCATGCTGTATGTTTATTATGAATATCAGCCTGAGTTTATCCAGTGAGAGAAAGAGAGAAACAAATCTATTGCTCATATTGAAGAGTTGGGATGTTCTTTTATGCATGCCTGCTGGTGCTGTGACCCATCCTGCCTGTTTTGGAAAATACATTTCTGATGTCTGAACATTACATCCACTTTGCCAGAGGTGGAAATCTGCAGAGCATGATGTCATCAGATATTATCTAATAAGTGTGACTGTTACTTTAAAGGGATAGTTCACCAAAAAAAGGGTTGTGGTAGGGACTAGCAACCTCAGTCACCATTCACTTTCAATGCATTTTGTTTCTATTCAGTAAAAGTGAATGGTGACTGAGGCTGTTAGTACTCTGCCTAACACCACTTTTTGTTTTCCACAGAACGTATGGGTTTGCTGATGTAAAGGTGAATTATACCTTTAAGTCCAACTTCTCTCTTGTAAATGATACTTAAGAGCGATTAGTGAAAAATCAGAGTGTTTCTGTATCACTGCAGCACTGACACTGCAAGCTGATAAAATGCATTACCAATCAATCACGAAATGTAGGACGGAGACAACGCAGCATCACAACTCTTTTTAAATACACTGCACACAACAGTAAATGCAGCACACCGAATTCCTGCACCATTCCTTCTTCGTGCCTTGCGCATGCAGATCTTCACCCAAGCAGATGCGGATGCAACAGATGCACAAAGCTTCAGTATGTTCATACCTACCAGCAGCTTTAAAAACAGGAGCCAAACGGATATCATCTCCAATCTACCGCAATACGCACATGCCTGTATAATTTGGACAGATAACGCGAGTAACCAAATGGCTACGCGTCGAGAGTAATTCATATGGTTGAACTCGAAGAGGGAGAATCAAGCTCGCGACAAACTCCTGTTCAGACCTATCGATCCTTCAGCGATTGTCGGAGGTGAAACAGAGCAGATAGAATAGATATCGACAGAAACGGTCGCAACTGTATGTCTGAGCCCCGCCAGCACTGGTTGCACTGAGCTACAGAGCTGCTCTGTCCCTCAGGGCGCCCACACTTTCTCAACCAACTATTGAACGATTGGCTTTGCCCACGCGATTTTGAACATACAGTCCATAATTCTGACCAAGGTCACTCTCACTGTGCGACATTATCCTCACGTGTATATATATATTATTATATGCTGTATTGCGGGTCTAAATACTTGATTCTGATTGGCCAATATCAGCATTCAGTGTCACAAATTTTTGAATAACGACTTCTCAACACGCCTACACACAAATATATACAGACATGAATTTTCATATTTTTTTTTATTTATACATATTAATTAAAGTGAAACATTTTTGATTTGTTAATACAGGATCGCTGCACAGGGTAATTTTGTGATTTATGTTCAGTTGAATGTTTTATTGGATCAGTATTTTAATAAAAAAATGTTAATAAAGCATCAATATAGGCTATGTGCTTTTTATCACAAAGCGAATGAAAAAAAATCTCCCTTGACAAATAAATTTGGTTTTTGAAAAATATATAGGCTATGATGCAATGGTGGACCTATGTTGATTGATTGATTTTTAAACAAAAACATATCCTCTATTAATAATGACAAGGACTTAGACTCTACGCCGAATCAATCATCATCATGTTTTCCAGGAAAAACCCAGAAATCTGTATTCCTCACCTGCCACATCTGTTCCAGTGATGTCAGCTGTGATCCAAGTTTATATCCATGTTTACATGTCTTTTTAAAATAACACCAAGATTAGCAAGGTTTAATTGTTACAGTAACATAAATCTGTTTTGACAATACATAAAACCAAACTTATCCTGGTCCTTAGAACATATTTATTGATTATTAATATCAATATTAGGTGATCTGATTGTAAAATTTACAAATGTAAAGATCCAGTGGATCATGCAAATAAACTGAAATCATTTTACATTTTTGGATGTGTTAGGGAATGATGCAAAGCTTCATGTCAGAACATGCAGTTCCAATCGGCTTGCAGAACAGTTATAGTAAAAAATAACGACAGTAAGTTTGGTGAAGGATATTCTGTTACTGGCTCAGGCTCTGCATGTTTTGTTTTTTCTTCCCCCTTCGTCTTCAGTGTTTTTGTAGCTACCATCCCACACAGAAAAGCAGCATGAATACACTCCAACAAACTGAAAATGTAACACCAAAAAAAAAAAAAAAAAGGCATCGTCTTTCTCTCCTCCCTGTCTTTCCTCCTTAAGACCTTCCCACCACAATATACAATACTGCCAAAACTCTTAAGGGTAAATCTGACCCCTTTTTAAACTCTGTAAAACATGCATAAAAATATTTCTCACCAGATGCAGGTGCATAATGACTCATAATCTCTGTCTAGAAACTGACAGATAGATCCATAGACATCAATAGGAAAGTTTTGAATTTGGATATACTTACTGTCAATGATGGAGCTTTGAGGTCGGCTGGTTTAACAGTAAAGGTCTTGTTTCTTCCTCTGAGTGCATGTATGTGTGTTAGTGTGTGTGAATGTGTGTGACACAAGCCACAGCTCTGATTGAATGCGTGGGAATCGACCAATGGCGGCACAGTTACTCCACTGACAGACATGACAAGCTCCGGCTCTCTCTCTCACACACACACAGACAGGCACATAGGGAAAGGAGAATAAAAATACATTTGCACACAATCCTCACTGCTCTGAAAGAAAAGCTCACACCAGATGTCTGTTATCAGAGAGTTTGCTGTACTGAAAGTCACCAGTGCACAGAATAAAATGAAGCTCAGTGTATTAAAGGATCAGCTTTAATCTGATTGATTTTATTATTTATTTTTTCCCCACATCACTCTATCATCAGTTTTGCAGTTGGTGACCAAAAACAAAATGATGAGTGTTTATTCTTAAAAAATATGTCCAATATTTCTGTTGTTGTAAAAGGGACAGTTGACCCAAAAAGTGTGGATTCTGTTATTATTTACTCACACTTATGTTGTAATATATATATATATAGCAGTTTTTGGTTTAGTGTCTTTTGAAAGTGGTACTTGCCAGTAGCCTTAGGTGAGGTCGAGGGTTGTGATGAACCGGGCCCTTCCCAAACGTTCCAGCAGCTCATCCACTCGGGGCATGGGGTAGC
>JAUCMS010000044.1:6541723-6553948 GCA_032357445.1 Enteromius radiatus | reverse complement strand
GATTACTTTACAGTCTATCAGAGTTTCATATCTTTAGCGTTGTCCCTTGAAAAGATATAATAAAATATTTACAAAAAATGTGAGGGGTGTACACACTTTTGTGAGATACTGTATATATTGCTTCACAGAAGAGAGAAAGTCATACAAGTAAATAAAAAAGAGCCTGAAAAAGTGATCATTTTTATATTGAGTGAAATATCTCTTTAATATGTGTTAGCTGTTTTAATATAGGCACTTATTATATTTAATATTAATAACAGTATCAAATAAGGACTCACAAAGATTCCCTTGACATGGATATCTGATTAAAAACAACTTAAAATCAAAAGACAGACCGATTCATTGTCTGAAAGAATTACAGTAATTTATGCCTGAAAAGGAATAACATGTTAATATGTGTCTTGTAGGTGCAGTGTGTACATTTTAGCGGCATCTAGCGGTAAGACTCTGAATTGCAATTAACAACTCGTTTCCCGCTCACTCCTCTCTTTAGAGAAGCTACGGTGGCCGATACAGGATTAAGATGTCACAGTCTGAAAAAGCGGAGATAGCCATTAGCCAGCAATGAGGTTTCTTTACAAAGGTAAATTAAGGAATTATATTTACATAATAAGTCAATAATTAAGTAATTATTGTCACTTGTTTATCATTGGGCCAGTGTTGTCGGCCTATTCGTATGAACAAAATAGTAACAAATCGCGTCCTGTTTGTCCTTTGACGGTTACTGTACAAATGTAGATATCATAAAAATAGCTAATAAGTTAATTAAAAACCGAACGGTTCATTGTTTAAGGTCTTTGTACACCTCTGAAAACATAGTTACAAACATTAAATTGCATTTCTTTCAATAAATCCTCCTAAATATTACACACTGCACCTTTAAATAACGTAGGCTTAATGAAAGTTGTAAAGAGTTAGAATTTAAATATTAGTGTTAATAACACATCCTTATTTCACATTCAGAAGACCCTCCTGAGATGTTGGTTCATGTTTCTTGTCTCGCTGGCCGCTTTGGACAATCGTGCACAGTCTCAGAGTTCCCAGAGTGCGAGTTACACAAAATGTGCGTGTTACACAGTTTGGCCCAGTTTCTCCATCCGTATCTGTAATGCTGTAGGGATCATGAGAGAAAAGACATTGATTTAGCTGCTCAATTCTATCCTCCCAACTAAACACAAGTTAGTGGCCAGCATGGACATGCCCGGATCCAGCTTTTCACTGATAGCTCCAATAAGTGTTCCACCGCCTCAATGATTAATCTTTTTGTGCAGTTTAAGACATTTGTCCTCAGAAACAAACTATTCCCATTTATATAATCCCCAAGATTGATTATATAAGAGTATTTCAGCACACAACCCAGCCTTCTTAAAAGCCTCTTAAGGTTGGAAGACATGCGCAGCAAATTATCTGCCCACCACTAGAGAGAGAGAGAGAGTGTGTGCGTGCCGTGTGTATGTGTTTCTGAAGAAGACTGACAGAACTGGATTCTACAATGAAGAGTTGACAGAGAGGGGGTCCTGTGTGGGAGTGTGTCCCCCTTTCCTTAGATAAAGTATACTGTTATATGACATCATACATACTGAGTCTATAGCAGCAAAATATATAATGGTTAAGTTAGTGTGGTGTCAAAAGTGTCACTTTAAAACTGACTTTGTCAATTGAAATAAATCTGAAATAAAACTTCAATATAATTACTGAATGAAAAACCTCACATTCGAATGAATAAGCTGAAATACCTTGATAAATTAACTAAAATGGGAAAAATGAAATGATCTAAATTCATGGTATTAATAAATGCTATTAAAAGAAATAATACTAAAATAACACATATTAATACATATTTTTGGGTGAACTATCCCTTTAAACATAGAATAAAAAATCAAGACTCATTTAATCCGTTTTATTAAAAAGTCTGTCACGCTTTTCACAAAACACTCATATACACAAAGTCAAAGTGTGACAAAAAAGCACAATCTATGCCATCAAGCATGACTGTACGTGTCACGGCAGATTGCATGCATTCATGCTAATTACTGAAAGTGGCAAAAGCACGGTTAACAGAATGTCAAATGAAATAGCATAGAAAGTTTGGCAGGTGCAAATAAAGGAGAATGATTTCATACTGCGTGAATTATTTCGAAAGAGATGTGAATTTCCGTTCTTTCACCACTAGAGGGAGGTACAGCTCTAAATCAGGGGTCTTCAACATTTTCAAGGATCCATCGGTGGATATAGATGCATTTGAAGCCTGGTCCACAGAATGTATTTGTATACCTATGATGCTTACATTGCACACTAATATAGTACAACAATATAAATCTTAAAGAGATATTTCACCCAAAAATAAAAGTTCTGTCATTAACTACTCACCCTCATGTCATTCCAAACCTGTAAGACCTTTGTTCATCTTCGGAACACAAATTAAGATATTTTTGATGAATTCCGACATATGTGATACTCTTGTGAACGAAGGTCTTACAGGTTTGGAATGACATGAGGGTGAGTAATTAATGACAGAATGTTCATTTTTAAGTGAACTATTTCTTTAATTTGAGGTACAATAATACACCACTGCTCCAAAGTCTGGAGATTTTCTTCTGCATTTACCTGATCAAAAATGAAAGTCTTTAATCAACAGCAAGACCTTTTGGTTACAAAAGTTTCTATTTTGAATGCTACTGTATTTTTTTGTTTTGTTTACTTTATGTTCACATAAAGTGACAACCATCTTCAGGAAATGTTTCTTTAGCACCATACTGGTGTATTAGGATGATTTCTGAATAATCATACGACTGGAGTAACGACTGAAATAAATTATCACAGAAATAAATTATATTCTAAAATATGTTAAAACAGAAAATAGTAATGTTAAATTGTAAAAAAAATGTAACAAGATTACAGTTTTTACGGGGTTTTGATCAAATAAATGCAGCCCTGGTGAGCAAGGGATTTTAGTGACCCCAACCATTGTAGTAACTATTGTATTTAGATGAACTTCAGCAGTGTTTTTCCCCAACAAAAATCGTTTTGAAATGAAATGATAATTGCCAGTTGAAGACCCCTGCTTTAAAATTACACATTTACAACAATGTGTTTTTACACACATTGTCAGACAACATAAGCAAATGCCAACAAGAACGATAGAAAGCAGTTTGTTAAGACACTGAAAAACTGAAAACCACAATGTAAGACAGCAGTGTCCAGCATGCAGAGCGAGAGAAGCCAGTCTGGTGAGAAGCTGCATCACAGAAGAGCTGATAATAGTGTTAGTGAAACTACATCAAAACACAGCAGGGCTTGTGTCTCCTTTTGACCTTTTTAATCTTTGGGGTACCTGTAGCGGACGGGTCCTCTGTGCCGTCTCTTTTGCCCTTTCGTCCCGCAGAGCTGGGGAAGGCGTTGTTGGCATTGGAGTTTTGTTGGGGGTTGAAGCTCTTGCTCGCTTCATCTTCACCGTCTCCAATGATCACCAGCTCTGCCCGAACTGAGCCCTCATAGCTCTGGCTGTCATCTTCGGCGTTCTGGTATCCCATGAAGATCATGGTGACGGGTTCGTCTGATGGCATGGCGTTCAGGACGCTGCGTTTGGAGTCCTCGGAGTAGGCTGAACACGGGCTGTGGTTTCTAATGTCACAATCCAGAAGTCGCATTCCCCGGGGCTTCTCTCTTTGGTTGTAATACTCTCCATGCGTGTGTCTTTCCCCTCTGTTGTGATAGTATTCTTCCGGTCTGTCATTGTAATTAGGCATTGGCAGGAGAGGAAGTCCATGTCCAATGTCCTCTGGATAGCACACGCCATCATTGTGCACAAGCTCAGGCCATGCTGATAAGTTGATGCTATATGGATCTTGGTTTCCATTGGATTTGTGGCTCTCTCTGATTTTACTGGCCTCGTGGGAAAGGCTGTAGGGAACCTGAACCTGATTGGACCTCTTCTTTTTCTCAGACGCCTGTCTCAGGAGCTCCTCGACCTCAACGGGACTGAGTTCATCCACTCCGTTTGCACCAGGCTGGCGGCCGTCCGTACGAAGAGCGTAGACGGACTTCCGGCCATCGTCGTAGACTTTGATGCCTTTCTGCTGGAGCTCTTGGGGAGAAATGGTGGAGGTGGAGAGGACTTGGTTTTCACCTGTGCGCAAGTCCTTCTGAACGTTAATTTCCATGGCGAACAAAGCTGTAAGAGATAAATTAAAAGTGCGTAATGCATTAGTAGTGTTGGGTAGGTTACTTTGGAAATGTAATAGGTTACAGATTACAAGCTACCTTATTTGAAATGTATTAATTAGTTAAACTAATTACTTTATTAATGTAACTAATTACATTTCACTAGTTCCCACTTCCTCAGCGATAAATATAAGCTTGTTTGGCAGACTGTCCGGGGGGCAGGCAGGGAGCCCAGCTGGCCCGAGCCCTAGGAGGTTTACCCCTAGGGGGCTAGGGTCAACGGATGCTCGGAGCCCAGCCTGGTCCCCGCGAGCCCCCCGAAGGAAGTGGAGAACATGAAAGCTGCTAGGTCCTTCCCTTAGGATGGGCCCCTGGCTAAGGAGGCAGAAGGGGTGATAGTGGAAGACAAAAAACGCAGAGGCTAGGTGAGAGGAAGTGAGCAGTATTTATTGATAGCAGCTGCGAATCGTTCATTCGTAGTCCTCCTGAAACTCATTTAATTTATTAAATGTAATTTAGTTACATTAATAACTAACGTTTTCAACTGTTCATCATTTTCAAACGTTTAAAGCACCTTACAGTAGGACTAAACACTGATTAATGTCAGACTTTTAAAATCCTTCATCACTTGAATTGGGATTACAACCACAAAATCAGACTTTAGCACCTTTTTATTTGAGATATGACACTGTTTATAAAATAACATTCAGTTGTAATCTCCTTTACCATTGTTAATACTTAAGTTAATACTAATACTAAGTTACTATAATTTAATTACACATTTTTTTCTCAGGAATGATAACTAATTACAGTTACATTTATTTTGTAATTAAATGACTTATTTTTATCAACCAAACCTTCGAACCTTAACTGTTTATTTAAAAACAGAAGTAGCTCCGGCTATACTATTCTTCCACAAGAAGCATGCAGTTCTGTTTATTTACCGATAGAACACCAAAAGTTACAGATTGTAGATTTAAGCATCTCATGAACCCCAAAGGATTTGTTAACCCCAGGTTCAAAAATCCTGTGTAAAATATTTATTTTGCTGTTCTAAATTATAAAATTTTTTAAATATTGACAGAATATACAGTATATAGTCTTCTTTTATTTTACCAGGTTTGGCTTGGTCGGTTTTAGCTTCAGTTTCCAGGTCTTGTTTCTTCCTCCAATTTAATAGGGATGTGTTCAGCTTTTGCATGTTTGGAATTGTTGAATGTATATAGATCGGCTCTGCAAAAAGAGTGAAAAGAAGAATGAATATGGCAAAATTTACCACAACCATATGATGCCAATTTGTTTTAAAGTCTGTATTACAGTATTTACCTGATGTGAAATCTGCATTCACTGCCTGTGGAGACAGAACCATGTCCCATTACAAAGCCTATATCGTTCATTAAAGCAAAAAGCACAGTTTTTGATCATTTTAATGAATTAACCAGATCAAAGCAGTGTGTACCTTAATGATGTCCTCTGGAGACTTTTCAATGGCTTTGAGCCTCTTTAGAATCAGCCCCTCATTTGTTGAGATGTTCATTTCTTCTCTCTCCAACACTTCAATCTCTTTCTCTATCCTACAGAGAATTTGTTACAATAATGATTTAAATAAGATTTTCTAAATATGCAGTCCTCTAGAGTTCTCTTGGCACACACACACACACACATTGGCCTCTATTACCGTGTCAAGTCACACAAGAGTGCCTTACCTCGACAAAGCACCTGTCACTTTGTTTGCACTCTTAGTTGCATAGACATGCTAGACCCAAGTAGCAATGAGTTGTTAAAAGGTCATGAAAGCAATAGAAACAAATATTTAATAACAGACATTTCAATTTACTCATACGACTCATCACTCGAAGAATGAAAATGCCAGCAATATTTGTGGTAAGGTGCGACCTGCATGTAGCAGCCTTTCAAGGACACTGGAACAGCTTTTTTTAGCATCCCTCACTGACTTCATTGCTACTACAATGCAATGCAGTTACAAAGCATTGCACATCTCTTGCCTCATACTTCACTCTATTAGATTTCATTACAGCACCACAGGGCAAATGACATTAGCTGAGAAACATCACACAAGCCCTGAAGTTTGAGTTGAATGCAAAAGACCTTTAAGAGAATGAACTCTTAACACAAAGTTCAGATTGAGAGAGATATCAGTGCACCTGATTTGCTACGATAATCTCAATAAATTAACTGGCAATCATAAAGAGCGAAAAGACTTGGATCGGTCACTGGCCTTAAATAGAGCGTAAATAATGCTACAATAATGAAATGTAACTTTATTCTTTCATCTTACCGATGTATGGTGCTCTTGAGGTGCTTAGTTTGTTGTGCATCTTCAATGGCTTTTTGCGTTTCCTCTGCATTACTGCTGTTCATCCCATCCATGAGCCACAAATCTCTCATGGATCTTTTCTATGAAAGACATATAGAGATGCTTCAAATCCCAGACCATGACGATCCAGAAAAACGCTGATGAACAGGAAATATCAAGAAGGTACAGTACCTTGACATGTTGAAGCTTTAGTTTCTCCCTGTCAATCTCAAGCCGTTTGTGGGCAATTTCTTCTTGGATTCTTTTCTTATTCTGTGAAAAAATGTAACATTTATATAGAGGCATAGCGCTAAGGATTTGCAATACAGTTGTTGTAAATTCCAGAGCCTTGGAATAAGTAGACAATCCCATGTGGTTACCGTAATAGCTTGAAGGCGCTCCTTTAAGAGTTCTGCTTCTTCCATCTTGCCTCTGGAGAATAAAAAAAAGAAACATTTATCCTTTATATGACACTATAAAATCAGCACTAATACTACTAGGGCTGTATTTTGACATCTGCCTAATGTCTCAAAGGGTTGTTGGGTGATTATACAGTATGTAGGTCAAACTCCATACAGTGACACTGATATTTGGCTACTTTGATTTAATGTCTATTCATCACCGCTTGCTTCCTGCTTTCTAAAGATCACTGCGGTTCCATGAATAGCAGCAGTGGTAAAACAGTCTCTGCGATGCACCATAAATAATCTGCCTGACAGGGTTTGGTTGCCCGTGTCTGAGTGGGTGACCCCTTGTAGACACTGCCAGGTTTAATAGACATCCAAGTAAGTCCTTAGGCTAGAACCTGCCCCTTGAAGTAGCTTTGTGCTTCATTCACCCAATTTCCAGTTAAATATCTCTTATAGGCCAGATGTGACCTCATGTGATTGTCACATCAGCTGTAATGCAGGAATATGAAACACAAGCAAAGCTATGAATGCTTCCTACAACATTCTTGGCATTCACTTATCATTGGGATGAATGTAAGTAATGCTGACTTGTCTTTCTGACCTCATAAGCTAAAAAGTTTGTTTTATATGTTGATTTTTGAAAGCATCCGAAGAGAAAACTGAATGCCATGTTGTCATATTTTGCACCAGGGTCAAATATGGATTTTTTTGTAATGATTATGTAGATTTAAAAGTACAGGAAACTATCATATTTAATTGACCTAATCTTCTTTTGATCTACTCATCTACTTCTACACTTTCAAACGTATATTTGCTAAAGATACTTCAGTTTTAGGTTTTAGACCAAGGCAAATACTTGTGACTAACACTGTCATGTTAAAGTGACAGCAAAGCCGGTGTCTGTGGGTCCCCAGGCTGCTTTTTTTCCTCCCAAGAAATGTGAGACAGACTCCAGACTTCCTGTCTCTGTCCATGTTTCATACATAGACAGTATCCAGTGCTGACTCAACACCATGCTCATCTGCTTTAGATATAAGGCTGCTCATTGCCCGGATCATTAACATACTAAAAAAACTGTCAGGTGCTTAGCATTTGGGTAATAAAGTTACGTTTCCAGGAGAGACATCATGTATTTTCATCTCATTGACCATCTAGAGATCTGTGGATGAGTTTAGTTTCGTAACCCCTGAATTCCACTAGACTCAGGATCAACCTAAAAATAACAAGGCCACCCAGGGGTACATTGCCTAATAAATCTGAGACAGTGGCACACCAAACCATTGGGTCACTTTTCTCCTTGATACAAAAACCCACAAAGTTTTTTTTTAAATGAATGCATATAAGGGCCAGAGAAAAAAACTGCAAAACTACAGTTTTTTGGAAAATTTACATGGTGAGGACAAAGTCTAAAACCCAGTACAACTCATGCAAATGTAACCAGATTGCATTGCATTTTAGAGTGTAATAAAGTGAAAAGACACAAAAATACATTTTTACCAACAAACTGACAGTTTTATAGAAACAGCAAGCTGATTTACAGATAAAATCTTACTTGATTAGTTGTTTCTGATGGTGAACACTACATGCTTTGCAGGCCTCTCTTGCACATGGTCAGTTTTCCTGTCAGTTTTATCCTAGAGGAAGTTTCTCTAATCTTCTCTAATCTAATCACCAGTAAGTTAAGATGTAAATCTCTTGTAGCATCTGCTCCCATAACAATATCCTGACTGGATAAACATCCAGGAATTCTACACTTATTATATTGGAATGTGGACATTGGACATCTTAAACGTTATAAAACTATCTACTATTTATTCAAAACTCCTCCATATATGGAAAACAACAGTTTGTTATTTTTTTGTGGGCATGCAAGGTGTGTTCACGCGTGTAGACACAGAAAAATGGGTTCGAGTTGCAATTAAATTCTTTTTAAAATGTCACCGAATATTTTAACGACCAACTCTTTTTAATGACTTCTTAAACTAATAAGTGAATGTTTAAACCCTCACTTCTCGTAAATGTCACCAAATCCATAGAAAGTGACGACAGGTTTCTGCAGCCTCAATGACATTTTGAAGATGAGCCGAAACCATCGATTCACGTGCAAATGAACTCTACGAAACTTTAGACAAATCCTCAGCAGGTTATGGGATCAGTTAATTGACCTTTACACCATGTTGTACGTCTGTCTTCGCTAAGAAAAGTAAAACGGCAGAAAACACACTTACCGGGCGGCTGAAGCGAACGGATTTCCCAGAAGGGGCTTGTGGGTTCACGCGCAGCCGTCAAGCGGCTCGCATTTAGGCGCGCGCAGGTGTTGTAGGCAAGACTGACAGTCCTCGCTTGAGCCAATGAAATGCCAGTGAGCTACTTCAGTTATTCAGTCTTCATAGTCTCATCAGTGAATGACGACAGCACGCAGTCTTTTAAGCTTGTGACAATTCATGCTTCTGTGTTTGTTATCTGTGGAGACTGTATTGTCACACCAACAATAACAATATAATGTTATTAAAGTAAAGTAAAATAAATAAATACATTTAATAATAATAGTAAAATATTAATAAAACATTGGAACTGTGTTGTTGAGTTTTGACTAAAATCAAAATAGGCTACTAGCCTATAAAACTAATAAAAATCCAAAGCTGTTTATTTAATATAATTTAGTTTAATTTTAATTTTATCTATTTATTTATTTATTACAGGGATTTAATGTGCACAGCAATGCCTCTTCACTCAAAGCCACTCATAGCCTACTTCAGAGTTGCTTTCTGAGTATAGAAAAACAATGTCACAAATCATTTTGACGTGAGGCGACTCACAAGCTGCAGTTAAGTGTCAGACATTCCTACATGCATACTTCTGTTTATTCACACTAGCTGCAGAAAATGAGACCCACAGCAGGACGAGACATTCCTTCTGCTGGATCTAATGAAGAGAACGAAAAATGCTGAGGTCTTTCATGAACTTCTCAGCTCAGATAGTTTCAGATGGTTATCATTTATGATGCTTCAACAGTGAATTTTATTAATTAAAACTAATCAAAAATTTGGCCAATTCAACAAAAAAAAAGTAGGCCTAATATTAAAGAACATGCCCTTTTTTGTGTTCAGAACAGACACTGCGAATGTAAAACAATATGATACAAGCCTCTCTGCAGTAGCATCTGTTACAGTTTCTGCTTCCTGCTCATATGACACATGCTTTTAGATATGTAGGGTGTGTGAGGTGGGGCATTCACAGGCTTGTGCCCTCCTGACAGCTGAGGTCAGCCAGTGCTTTTACAGAGACCTCCGGAAAAAACAGCAGTGGTCATCAGACTGCAAGCCTGCTTCATTGCATACTGCAAACAAATGTTACCATTGTTTAAGTTTAAGATAGATATAATAATATATAATTCCTGTAATATTAAATTGAATGAATTAATATTTGATGCATGAATAAATACTTATTTAATTCATGTGAATCTGTTCTAGTCATGGCCTATTCTTTACTGATGTCCAGAGATGAGACCTCTTGTTCTATCACTTTTAATCCTCTACATTTTTACTGAATTCAAGGCCTATTATTCATTTTTGTCCTTGTGACAGAATGGACCTTTACATCTGATATATCTGTGGCATCCAGAAGGCACTTAACCCACTTTTCTGTCCTAATCCAATAAGGCTGTCACTCTTCCCACGGAGTATTGATCAGACAACTGGAGTGTACTGTATTAGTGTGTGTTCAAATGTGACATGATCCTTATACTGAGTTCAAGCTCTTATGAACTGTATTTTCACTGTGTGTAAGTGTGCGTGTGTCTGGTATTACCAAATTTTGTTATTATGGGGACATATTTTGGTCCACATGCCAGAATAAAGTTTTTAGACAATCTAAAAAAGCCGAAAGTTTTGTGTGAGGGGTAGGTAAGAGGATATAAAAGACAGTTTGTACAGTATAAAGCCTTTAAACCTTTGAAATGTCCTCATAAAATGCAACAGTGTGTTTAAAATGTAAATGTATAAACTATGTTTGATTATATCTGTTTAACTTAAGTCCATTTACATTCTGTGCACTTTGCAATATTACTTTATTTCTAATGCGCCATTTATAAGCATAGTCTCATATTTTCCCACAAGCTGTCATTTGTAACTCATAAATCTGTGGGTGCCACATGTTACACAGTAGAAAGGCATTTGAAGGGTTCATGTGAGACAACCGAGGTCTGGTCATCCCCAATAAAATGGACATCTGATTTTCGAGCTCTGTTGTCAAGTCATGCAAGATGACTTCAGTGAGACCTTCCTTCTCAAGAACATCTGGTGATGTAACATACAGAAAGAACTGTCTTTTGTCACAGGCACAGGGCAGTGTGAGTAAAAATAAATCTGATTCTAAAGTGTTACCCTCATTCAAACAGCAGGTGAAAATAAGGCAAACCTAAAAGCTGTTGTTCATTGTTGTTGTTTTTGTTTGGTGGCTATGGATACCCCATTCTAGCAGCCTGTCGTTGTGACCCGGTCATCCTCAGACTGACTTTGGTGCATTAACTTTGGCACTCATTCAGAAACAAATATGTGTTTCAAATTTAAAGCTTGTGCAAGTGATTGGCATGATATGCTTACTGAAACATTATCTTTTTCTTGTTTCAATATTGAAAGAATTCCCGTATTATACAACAGTAGGACAGTCTCATTTCTTTCAGTCCTAGCAAAAACATGAATGGAGATGTTTAGCATTAATAGACTTATAATGAGAAAAACTTGGAGATATAGAATTACAGACAGTTTGAAGTTAAAATGTCTTTTTCAAATTATTTTTTTAGTACAAACATGCAGCTTTTCACTTCATAAGACTTTAATTGATGGACTAAAATTGTGAATTAAATGAAGAAACAATATCATATGCACTTCAGATGACTTGAGGATGAATACATTTTCAGCAATTTTTCATGTTTGGCCAAACTATTCCTTAAACCCACTGTATCTGAAATACAAGAACAACCCAAAATAAAGCAATAATATCAAAAAGCATGTCTAAATTCATTTATATCATAAAACTTTAACAATTTAACCACTATTAACCTGAGAAGCTGCAGAAGGTCCATGCGGTTCCTATCCCGCACGTAATGGGTCCTAACCCCGAAGCACGGTACGAGGAGCCGTGTCCAGAACTGTTGATCGGCGATTTGGGTTCGGTATGGCCGGATCCGCCAGACCCAGTCTGTGATCCGGAACCATGGTGGCCGGATCCTCCAGACCCAGTCTGCGATCCAGATCCATGGTGGCCGGATCCTCCAGACCCAGTCTGCGATCCAGATCCATGGTGGCCGGATCCTCCAGACCCAGTCTGCGA
>JAUCMS010000044.1:6503368-6513584 GCA_032357445.1 Enteromius radiatus | reverse complement strand
ATTACCGCTGTCGCTGCTGCCATATGCCCCAGGAGCCTCTGAAACTGTTTCAGTGGGACCGCTGTCTTGTATTGAAATGAATTCAATCGTTCATCTCCAACGAGAGCTGATGAGTGCTTACAGGCCCTGGAAGGAAGCGACGGTTCGCCCTGCCAGAAAGAAGAAGCCTGCGGACACAGTTGCATCGTGACAGACCTTTCAACCTGGGGAACCCCTCTAGCTGGTAGATCCCGATAGCTGCCCGGGCAAGCATAGAGACTAGCTCTGGATCAGTGTCAGGCACAGACGAACGCCCGGAGGACGGCGTCTCCGCTAACTTATCCCCAGAACCGCTCTCTCCTTCCGATGCAGCGGTCGACATCTGCTCATCGGGGGGAGCACCAACAGTAGCATTCGTGGCTGCGGGCGGCTGAACGAAATGCCCTTCTGGTGGCTCCGTTGGCACTGGATTGTGTGTAACAGAGGGCGCTCTCGGAGGAGAGTTCCTCACTGTCACAGTAAGGCCAGCCCCTACCGCCCCGGAAGTGGAAGCTCCGTGGGCGCTGCCAACGCGAGCTCCAGATCGCGGAAGCGTTAGAGGGGTTCCGCCACCTTGTAGATAGGGAAGCCTGGCCCGCAAATCCGTGATGGACATCTTCCCGCAATGGGAACATGACTCATCCGCAAACGCCGCCCGAGCGTGATCAATGCCCAAACACGTCAAGCAGTATTTGTGGCCATCCGCCGGTGCCAGATACCGGCCACATCCGGAAGCGCACGGGTGAAACGACATCCTGTTGCCAGGAGCGTCTTGAAAAAGACGATTCACACGAGCTAGCTCTTTTAGCTTTGCTCTTTTTGTGAAAAGCTGAAGCGCACAGGGAGATGGAACGCCCGGAATACAAAAGTTTGCCAAACAATTGTAACCGCCACTCGACTGGAACCACCGTCGCTGCTACGCCGTGACACCAGCTTCTCCGAAGGTGAGTTGAAATGCTCAGGAACGTTCGCATGTAGCTCAGCTCCAAAGCAAAAAGCTAATGAACACTGCTTTCGCTGACCTATTTATGCTAGCGCTGTGATTGGGTTCAGCTGTTGCTAATCAGCGTGTGCCAATTTCATTGGCGTGTTTTAATACACGCAGAGTTGATTTGCCATCTCAAAGTGAGATTCCTATTCGTCGGTCCCCAACGTGACGTCGGAGAGACCGTACGAAAGGGAACGAAGAAACTGTGAAAGCCATTGTGAATATAATAAGCAACTGAGGGAATAACAGAAACTTACTTAGATGATTTATTGATGTATTTAAAAAATCTAAATCAACTTACATAAATTCCTAAAAATATAACAATATAAATTAATTAATAAAGAGAAAATGGTCTTCATGTATTGTAAATGTACACCATGTACAAGCAAATTAAAAAACACAGAAGCAAAATCTCATTTACATATCGACCGACGTAATATCTCAAGCGTAGCATAGTCTCAAATGAAGAATAAAGAAATAATGAAGATACAATACACTGAAAAGAAATGGAGAAATATTTTCTACTTTTGGAGATGTGGTGTGCCAACTTTTTTTTTCTTGTGTGAAGTTATTATCAATGTTGTTCTGCTTAATATTTTTGCAGAAATTGTGACACATGTTTTCAGGATTCTTTGATGAATATAAAGTTCAATAGAACAGCACTTTTGATCAATTTTAATGAATTCCTGCTGACTAAAAAGATTAATTTATTAATTAAACGAAATGTCATATTACTGACCCAAACCTTTTGAACAGCGGAGCAGTTAAAATATGACTCTGAAAAGCCACAATTCTGAAACACTTCCAAACTACCAGCTTTTGAAAGAAATGTGATGATCAGTTCTTGAAAATTTTTCCATCTAGCTGCAGTGACAATCTTGTAAAACCTCAACATGTACACAGATGGTAAAATGCAATTGAGGGCAATCTATTAGACTCATGAGTTCATCACCTAGGGTCTTGATAATAGACTCACAACATGCCTGGAGAGGCTTAGTGCCTTGTTGCCCAACTGATGTTCAAAATGCACGCTGGGTGGGTCGCAGACAAAATTTAGGAAGAAAACGTTCATGAAAATGGAGAGAGAAAACACAAATAGAAATGCTAACAACAATTTAGCTGAAAAAGGTGAAAGCAGAGAAACCCATACTTCCATATTTCGGTCCATGTTTTTCCAAAAACGTCCAAAAATATAGATTAATGAAAGGAAGAGTTCACCCCCAAGCCATCCTGGGTGTATATGACTTTCTTCTTTCAGACAAACACAATCTGACTTTTTAAAACAAGTATCCTAGTTTTGGTAATGCTGGTGAATAGTAGCCTTTTTTCAGAAATCGGATATATCCCCAAGTACATAAAAGCAGATTGATGGGTTTTTGTAACAAAACAATTTCTAGTTGTTAAAATTAAAATTATAATGTAAATAACTATCTTCTGTTTTTTGCAAGAGTGCAGAGTTTTGGCTTCTTGGCAGACTAAGTTGCATCATACGTAATGGCCACTATCCACCAGCATTACAAAGCTTGGAAGATCCAGGACACATTTTAAAGGGGGCATAACACAGTTTCACCCAATCTCATGTTAATCCTGAGTACCTATAAAGTAGTACTGCATCCTTCATATCTCCAAAAGTCTTTAGTTTTATCATATTTATAAAAAAGAAAGATACAGCTTTATGATTGTCTCCTGGAGGCATGCCATGTAGGTGGAACCAAAGAGTGTCAAAGGGTATCCACTATGCTGGGTTCTTTTGAAAATCTTAACAGATGTTATCTATGAAGAAAGTCATATGCACCTAGGATGGTTTAGGGTGAGTAGTTTATGGTGTCATTTTCATTTTTGGGTGAACTATTCATTTAATATTAGCTGTAATATACATTCTTGCTACTCTAAACTGATTAGATCAAACACTAGGACTGCATGAATATGTAAGTGTGCCCTCTAGACCAAACAAGAGTGAGTGTGTCAATCTGTCGTTTACCGTCACTGCTGGCCCGGCGAAAGCCAGACTGAAGAGCATGAGAAAGGGGATGACCTCCTTTGTGGGCTCAATGTAAGGCATGCTGAGACTGCGGTCATTGCAGCTGTAGCCTGAACGCACTGGCTTAAAAATATCGGTCAGCTCCAAGAAGTATAAGCTGACCACGGAGGACACCAGAATTGGGAGCTGTAGAGATAAAACAGAAGGAATATGATATATTAGATGGGTCTTGTTTACTAAATATGCAAAATGAGTAGCGAACAATAATTAAATTATGCACATTTTATTAGGCAAATGGTGCACTGGAGCATAGCCTCTTCCAGGCTAATTTGCAAACTGTTGCTAACATGATAGGTGGTATTTATTCCATTGACAAGGCAATGGAGGTACTGTATCTGATCATGTGACTTTATCTGTATTTTGCCACTGTTTCACGTTTAGGATTGAGCTCACCTGCAGTGTATTTCCTGACATTGATATAATGTCACTGATTAACCAGACGCATGTACAGTATAATGCATCATTGGAGAAACTAACCAACTAGTCACAACTTTTTCCAGAATCCATAATAACATGGTCAGATCTCCATCTTTTGAACTAAATTGATTCAGCAATATTGGGACAGAAAATAATGACATCATATTACAGTTGATAAAGACATAGCTCTTGCTAATTAATTGATTCAGTTTCACAAAAAAACCTTACAGTTATCAACTGTTCCTAAAATATTTTTCCCCCTAAAAATTCACACTAGTCTCTGTACTGTGGAGACACTTGTGGGGGTTCCTATGCTGTTGAACTAATTTTGGTAGACTGCATATCTTAAAGGGCCCCAATTATGTATTTAAAAAAAAAATATTTGAAACATTGTGTAACATAGCTCTACATGAGTGAAAACATCCTGCAAGATTTTACATCTGAAAGTGCACTGTGCATATAGTTATTGTCTCTCAAAAGAAAGAGTCGAGAAATTTAACGTTAATAAAATGTTTAAATTAAAAAAAAATGTAATTGCCAAAGGACGAGGTTGTGAAGAAAAGTTCCTTTTTCACAGCAGTACCAAGCCAAAATTCCCAACCTTGTGTTGTGTCCCCATTCATTTAATGAAGACTGCTACAGTATTTCCTATAGACTTATACTCTGGCAGGGCTTCCCCCATGGATGTGTGTGTGTGTATATATATATATATATCGGTTCACATTTAGATATATAAAGCTCTGCATGTTTGCTGCTTAAAACCATCAGTCTTTTTTCATGTTGGTCTGAATGAAAATGCATTCAGGTGCTGCTTTTTGTATTTGGTAAAAATAGCTGTTTTCTTGGTAATGACTGTACACAAAGCAGCACCGTGTTTACAAACATTGCTTTATGAAATGGAAATGAAATAGACCAATCTAACCAATCACCACAGATCAGCGTCATGCAAAAGAGGGGTTTGGAAAAAATAATTGTTGCGTGTTTTGGAGCTGTTGTAAGGTAAAAATACTTAAGAAAATTAAACTGTTTTTGCCCTTCCATGCATGTCAACCTGTTGTTGGGGACTCCCAAAACCAAAATATGAACCTTTTATAACCCATAATAGGGGCAGTTTAAAAAAAATCACAAATTATATATTGCAGAAAAAACACAGACAGCATTAATGGCCATTCTAATTAGATTAAAGAGAATTAAAAGTAGCCTTCAGCTGTTGAAGAGTGTTGTTATATAACAGCACTGCTCAGGGCATTAAATCATTAACCAGATTAATGATCTATCAATCAACTAATTAAACTCGTACTGCTAAAAATGACAATTTTGTAGTCCCTAATAATAAACATTATGCAGGGGAAACTGTAACTATGAACTTTAGCAAAAAGACGATAATGGTAGCATATAGCCTAGCTAAACAACTAACAATGTATAAGTCTCAAACACATTTTCTTATATCAATGCATGTGTTTGCAGTAAAGTCATATAAAAATTGCTGCAGAACTCCTAGTGGTTATTGCTCAGAAAATGTAAAATGTGTTGCATAAAGTTAAACTTTTCTTAACTATGTCACATGACTCACTGGCACTCATGTCACAGGAAATCAACAGGTCCTATTAAGAGTGGAAATCACCTAGGTCCTATTAAGAGTGTATAATGGAGTCATGCTGTTGGGTTTCACTAGTAGAGTGAACTTCAGTGTGGAGAACATTTGAACAATCTGAACTTTTTACACACAAAGTGGTACTTTACTAAGCTAACTGCTACAATCAGCACTATGTTGATAAGTGAGCTCTGATACATATAATAAGGGTTTGGATAAAACTAAACTGGAGTTACATCCCCTGAGGCTTTTCATACTCATCATAGGTACTAGGGTAAGGTTAGACAGAAGATGCGATTACTAGAGAATCAAGGTTATTCTCAGGTGAATGTGCAATCTTCTTTAGATATTCTAGAATTACTGTTGTCATTGACACAGTTCACCTCATAGTATCTCAGTGAGCAAGGATCAGCTGGAGATGTCTTCGCTGCAACAGCTTCCAAGGAGGAAATATATTGCGCTGTGCTATGCAAAGTGGAAATATGCCATCGTACTGAATAATTACGAAACTTGAGCGGACAGCATGAAGAGTGGGGGTAGGGGGTTTAATTACTGTAATCAAGCCCCTTCTAAAAAGGGGAGAACATCTGCAGAAAACCCTGTGGTTTAAATTCCAACTGATGCTGTATCTTACAGCACAGATACTAATAACCTCCATTATATTTGCACTGGACCAACAGGAGTTTCAAAATATGAATATGAGTTATTATCTACGACCCACCCATAATTCTTAAGTAAACATGCAAATTCTGTACATTTGCAGATGTTTCACAGTAAATTGCAACTGAAGATGTCTTTAAACATTTCTCATTTATATTTTAAGTTACTACAACAAAAACACACAGCTTATGGCAAAACATATATAGGACTACACCTATTAATGTAAGCCATCGAAACTTGCGTAATGCTTTTTTACAATAATGCATTGTATTTATATATTTAATTGTTCGTGCTCATTTTGCCTGTCTTTGTTAATTATCCTTGTTACCTTCTAATTCTCACTTTTTTGATGGCTAAATTTACTTAAAACATTTAAAACAGTCTACTTTATTTTAGAGCTTTATTTTTTATGTATGCGTTTGCACTTTATTATAAGGTGACTTGTAATAGTATATTTAAATACTGAGTAATATTTATTAATAACTACATGTACTGTACTTACTATATGGTTAGGTTAAGATTAGGCTGTGTCTTAGTGTTACTTCCATGTAATTATGCATTATTTATTGTTACTATAATAATAAGCACATGTAACGTGTAACAAGGACATCTTAAAATAAAGTGTTATGTATAAAGTTTTATTTAAAGTAGTATATGCTTTTAATATTTGTATTCATTAGTTACTGGCTGAAAATAAAGGTTATCTGTATTTTTATATCTGTGCATAGCTAAAGCTCAAATTAAAATTATATTATGAATTTTTTATTACTTACCCAGCAATTTGATGTACTGTATAAATCTTCCCCTTTTTATAAAAAAAAACATATTAATCTATTGGTTAGACACCAGTGTGGAATGCTAAGCATATTGTGCCAAAATTATTTTTATTATCATTACTTATTTATTTTTTATTTTTCAAGAGAGGTCAAATTAAACTTCTTGGCCATCTTGTAGTTCATTTAGTAAACTGAAATATATTAGTGAAACAAGGAAGTTAATTAGACAAAATTAGTGAAGCGAAGCATATTAAATTACTCTATTAAACAAGGTCTCTGCAGCAAGGCTACTCTATAGAAGGCAACCAGGTCACACCTGGGAACATGATATTAATTTCAGTGCAGCTTTGATTCTGTCTTATTTGAAAACGCAGAATATATTCCAGATATGTTGTTTACAGGAACAACCATCTGATATCTGGATGAGAACACATATGTATCATGAAATCTTTCTCCCTACTAATTACATAAGTTCAATCTCTTTTTTAAATCTAGGCTTAGGTCTCATTTGTTTAAGATTGCATATTTCACCTATATTGTCTTCTTTATTTGTTTTCATGGTCTTGTTTGTAAATTAATGTGCGGTGTCCTTGAGTGTTGGGAAAGGCGCCTATAAATAAAATAATTATTCAAAATAATGTGAAGGCAATGCATTTTATAATGAGGCACTTACAAGTCTTAATTTTGCCCTCATTCTCTAAAATGAATTGTTTAAAGTCAAAAGTCTGTAGTTTATGAGCATGGATTTAATTACACAAGAGAATAGTTTAATATTCTTTAATATTCTGCACTGCAGCTTGACAAGTAAACAAGACAGATCAAAGACTGCCACCATCATCTCCATGACAGCAGTGATCAGAACTCATTTGTTTGTGATATCTAGGCCATGTCAGATTAGCCTTCATATATTAACTGTCCTTATTCCAACTCCACTAATTTGCCCTCTTAATTCTGTAAGAGACAGCATTGACTATATCTTACAAGACTTATTTTCAGAAGGTTTCCAGTCCTGTTTTATTTTCAACGTGGATGATCTTCTTCGCTTAGACATTGAAGTAATAGGCTGATAAGGCCGTGTTATATATCAATGAAATCAGGAAAAGAGTGTATCTGAATGGCAGTCATCAAAAGCAAGTCAAAATTTGATGCGCGAAAGCCACAACACAATTTTATGCATTTCTCTTTCCACATCACGCATATACTACACCCTTAACATTAACATGATACACAACAAGTGTAATGCATTTGTGCGTCTCACGACAGGAACTGCATACAGTATATGTACTGTAAAGTTAACGAGCAGTCATGCAGAATGAACACTGAAGAATCAACTCTCTTCTATTAGACATGATACAAAAAGAACAGCTCTTTCAGTGTGCGTTGCCCTCACTTACCTCCACGAAATAAAAGCAGGGCAGCAAGGTAACGCTGTCTTTGGTCATCTTGCCTTTGAGTCTTTCCTTCGCAGACATGATAAACGGTACGTCCCTTTAAAAAGAACCCGGTGGGCGAAGAGAGGAACGCTGAAGCCCAGCTGGTGTAATTTCTCCCCGTGTGCAGTAATTGCGCTCCTTTAGGCTGTCGCTTTCTCCATCCCCAAGTGCGCTTTTACTGCGGATACGGACACACGAAAAGATGCTGTATCAAACCTGGCGACATCATGACTGAAACCATGACAACACAAACACCATCCCCTGAGGACGCGCCGATGAAAATGTTAGCAATGTCCAACACCGATTAATGTTTCAAGCCAACCTTCAACCTTCTGATTAGAGGCAATATGCTGACCAGATGACGTCAGATGTGTGCTAAAAACCCATTTTCACCAGAAGCGAGCGCGCGCACGTGCGTGTGAGAGAGGTGGGGGCGTTCACGCTTCTTCACACTATCATGATTGTCAAATGGCTCAAACTACGTACGTCTCAAATGGGTTGTAGATAAGGCGTTGTCTTTTCTAATATACAGGATAAACGGTTTTTAGACAAGACACTGTAATGATTTGCATAAATAAATCCCGTAGCCAAAGCATTGTAAAATACCTCATAAATCCACATTTAGCGTGGCTTTGAAAAAAGTGCAGTTTTTGGTACGGTCGGGGTAAATATTGCATTCTATACATTCCACTCAGTCCCTTCAGTGATTGCAAAGCGCTAAAGAGCGCTGCTAGCGGAAGAGTAGAACTAAAGTATTCATATTTTATAGGCTCACTTGCAAGTATTAAATAATAAACAGGCTAATATGTTTTTCCTTCTATTAAATAGGCATAACGTTATGTATAAAGTGATACGCGAATAACAAAAAGTCAAAATGAGAATGTCTGTCTGGAGTCTTTTTTATTTAGCATGACTCGGAGATATTTTCCTCTTAAATGTCCTTCTAAACCCAATTTTCTAAACTCATTAAGAGTAAACTTAGAAATATTACAAAGCCGACATAAATCTTTACATTTTGTTTTTATGTACACACGCGCCATCTACTGGATATTTATTATATTTATAGGCCGAACTGTTTAGCTCATTTCTACCTCCAATTTTATCGTACTGTGGAATTTGATTTTATTTTTTCATCTGAAAAATATTATTATTGTTATTATTATTATCTTTATTAGCTTTACTCACCAAAGAGTGTTATTTTCCTCTTCAGTGTATTTGAGTTTTCTTGATGGACCAAAAGTCATAGGTCAAAGGTCAAGATAAGTGTGCGACAAGGAATGCTATTTAGAGACCTTACATTCTATTTTCTAAGAATATTTGCATGAAATACTTTGTATCTTTGAGGGCATAGTTATGGATACATTTGTTAAATATGCGGTATGATTAAATGAGTGAAGTATTTTCAGGTTGTCAAACACACTATTCCGCAGTTTCTGAAGTTACCTTTAGATCATGACTTATACAGGCTTTTGAGACAGTCGCCTTTGGAGAAACATTTGGTATGCAAATTTATATCCATGTTTGTTTTTCACTCTTCAGTCTCTACAACTCACCTTAAGGATGCTTGGGAGAGGGATTTCAGAAAGAATATTTCAGGTTTTATTTGGGAGGAGAGGTTGAAACGAATTCATTTTTGTTCTATCAATGTTAGATTACAACTCATACAATTTAAAGTGATGCACAGATTACATTATACTAAAGCAGGGATGTGCACAGACATTTTGAGGGGCAGGGGCTCAAGTGAAATAAAGGGCACTTCTCATACGTTTTTTTTTTTTTTTTTTAATGTATATATATTAACCTGCAGGTATGTGTGTGTATATATGATGTGTGCCCAGGGGGCGGAGTGGCAATCGCGACGGTCGGGACTTTTCCCGCCGGGCCGGCCGAAGGATTTATACAGCGGATTGCAAATTGAGCGGCCCCGAAGCAAACGCGACCAGCTCCTGAGCTTAATAGGGTCATGATAAGGTCTCTGCGAATAGCGTCTGAATACGCCCACGCGTAGCGAACACGCAACCAATATTTTTATCAGTTGCTCGCGCTCTATGTCTTTGTCATGGTTAGGTTATCCTGTCAGTGGTCCGGTAAGTCCTTCCAAAATACGTAGACACAAAGGCCTAGTCTGTAAAACTGGGGGGATAGAAACATACTTCTGGTTCTTCATCCAGAAAAGAAAAAAAAAGATTTAGTATTAACATTATTTTGAATTGACCCGGCAGTCGGCGCTGGGTGCATTATGGGTATTTCTTTAGAGTTTACTTATTTTTGTGTCATTTAAGCAAAACA
>JAUCMS010000044.1:6466449-6483000 GCA_032357445.1 Enteromius radiatus | reverse complement strand
CTAGCATTTCAGGGATCGCTAGGACAGGTGACAGCTCCTTGAGCTGTAAAACCTGAACCGACTGGGCAGGAAACAGCGCCCCTGGCTGTATAACAGGAACTGACTGGACAGAAAAAAGACTCTTAGGCTGGGAAACCGGGACCAACAGTGCCTTATAAGGCTCAAATGGCTTGCCATACTGAGAAACGGGGCTGGGACCCGTCATCTTGCGCAGCGTCTTGCAATCGGCTGCCATCTTGCGCGGAGTCTCGTGATCGACGGCCATTTCGCACGCAGACTTGGGAGTGGCCATTTTGCGCGAGGACTCGGGAGTGAGCTCTTCATGCGAGAGTTCTAAAGTGAATGCCGATCCGGCTAAAATGAGTGCGTTCTCTACATAGTACTCCAAGCTGTAGGGAAACCTCTCCCCCTGGCACCTTGGATTGCACGGGCTCATTCAGTCCATGGCGAAAAACAGCCTTTAAAAAAACTTTGTCACAGGTGACTTGGGAGAGCAGATTACTGAACTGTTGTACATACTCCTCAATAGACAGCTGGTTTTGTCTCAATGAAAGAAGCTGATCAAAAGCGTTCATACCTGACTGTTGACACTGTGACAGCGTGGAGAAACGCTGAGGCGCGGAGAACGGGGAAACCACTCTTGTATCTAGGTCAATGGGCAGAGTAAAACAATGAAACACCATGACAACTGAGTAGTGGGCGGAGACATGAGTTTGTGACAGAGTCCATGAATGAAGACAAACGTAAACACAAAACACTGAGAGATCGCTGGGCACTGGAGTGCCATCCCCTGATCTGGGCTGGCACATCCAGCTGATTGTGACACTACTGTTTTGTGAATACTGTCAATTCGGTGAAAAACAGTGCATGTGGTACAAAGCTTTTTGATGTAATTTTCAAGCGATACTACAACCGATACTTCTGACTCTGTCAGTAACACTTTACTTAAAGCCTGTATGTATAATGCATTCATAATGTATGTTGTAATCCATTATATTTTTCATAAATAATTGTAACCAAAGTTAAAATGCATTATAATATTTCAAGCCTTGTTTTTTGTTTGTTTAAATTCATTATACTTTCTAAAGTATGCGTTGTACTTTCTAATTGTGGCTATAATTAGGCGCATTAAAAGGTGCATTACAAAGCATAATTAATGCATTAAAACTTTGTTTATAATGTATCATATACAGTATAAGGCTTGAAGTAAAGTGTTATAATTAATAAAAGTCATAATTAGCCAAATAAACATTACGTAAGCACTACTGGACAACAGTTTTCAGTGTATTAGAAAAAAATAGCAAACATAATATTTAGTTTATTAAGCATAAAAGCACATAGATAATCAACAAACAGACAATGACAATGCAGCACTCTGACACGAGTGACAGAACCTCTCAGACTGGCCCAGCATCTTCTTTATTGTTGAGCCCTGCTGTATACGGTTATAAAATGGTAAGGGCAGCACACATAGTGCAGAAAATTAATTCCTCCATCTGTTTAGTTCAACTTAGGGCTCCATGAGTGGAGAACGCCCTGAGATGTCCTCTGCTGAAACCCTCCCTTGCGTTATGCTGCAGTCTTACAGAGGCAGAGCATTGCCTGTAGTGTCTCATTGAAAGCATTCATTTTGGTCCGATAATGGATGAATATCCTTTAGGACATGAAATCGCATGTTTCCTCTTCCCAAAAGAGCGCAGAGCCTTTTTACTTTGGGCAACGAGTCATGCGAGCATCTTTGCCCTTTCAAAACTTACATAAATCATCATTTACAGCCTGAGAAGGCACACATGTCTATGTGTGCTACAAAAAAAACCCTTCAGAGGTGTAAAATTTCCCTCTTTCCTTTTGTTTTCCCTACGGGCGCTCTTGTGTTAGGTGGTGTGTGTGGTGAAAAATTTCAAAGGGAAGCCGTTACTGAGTGAGATACCACCGGAGGAGAGTGTGTCCAGTGGTCCCATGATCACTCAGCCCAGGATGGAGCACACTATGGAGAAATACATAGCATCCCAGGTACCACAAGCATTCACGTACACTACAGAGTACACTAAAACACCTTGGTATTGTGACCAGTTTCTATAAAAATTACAGTAGTAACTGTACCATCATACATTTCTTTTGAAAGTTGTAAATAAAGATAATTCGAGTTTTTCCAAAAGAAATACTTTTTCAGTCTTTGTACCTTTTTCTTGGTTAATTCAATGCGTGTCTTATTTATTTGTGAGATTTATTATAAATTGTGAGAGAAAGTTGTTATAAAGTATTAAATGGATAGTAAAAATAAAAATAACTATAAGCTAGCATTCACAACAAAGGATAATAAAATTCAGTTTAATATTTAAACATGCGCTGCAGTGCAATAATTCAGAACTCTGGTTCTAGCAATATAGCAATAGTTCCTCTGTGTCATTATCATTATAGTGTGGACTTTGCTATTCTCATGAAATTAGAATGATTATTAGAAATGTATAGTTATCTTTGTTACCGTCCTTGTTGTGAAGAGCGTTAACTCTAATATAGATGCACTCCTTACATATGTCTTGTACAAGATCATTCATCCGCACTTAAAAAAATTGCAGAACAACATGTCTGCTTTATGTGGGTCATCTTATGACTTTGCCTGTGGCAGTTTTCAGTTTGCAGCATTAAAATTTTAACTCTTAAAACATGGCTATGAATTTAAAACCTCAAACGATAATACACGTTTCGTTAATGGATTAAAGATGAAATCGTTAACGTTTGATAAACAGTCCTTTCCTTTCAGCTTCTTATTTTAGTACTAAACTTAATCTCAGTTTAGTTTCTTTTATAGAATAATAAAATACTTTTGATGACAGCCATCACACTGAACAGCCTTTGGACACTGAATATTATGTTCTGAATGTTAAATGTTCTACTCTAGTAAATCCCATTATTTCTTTTCAGTATGTTCATTCGGCTGCTTTGCCTCAGGCTAGAATTTCTTGTATCTGTGTCACAAGAGATCAGAGTAAGTCAGTGGGTTTATCTCCCAGTCTCTGAAAAAATAGGCACATCCAGCTGAATATATCACTTCTACAGTACATGCTGCTTTTGAGCTAAAACGCTGGATTAGACATATACACTTCTTATTGTTGTTTATTTTTAAATTTACATGAATATGATTTTAAATCCTATGTACTCATGTCACAATCTGTCCTCGATGTCATCCACTGACTAATGTTTGGACCTCGCTGTCCACAGATCAGATGTACACTCTTGATTGTTTCAGTATTCAAAAGCATTGTTCAGCAGGACTGCCATACAATATTCAACAGGTAGTCGGTCCCCTTGAGGTCATGAACCCACAGTCTGGTAGCAGATATTGTCAGCTTTGAACTCCATTATGCACCACAATCAGCAGTCCCACCCATCTTTGATTAATAGTTCAATATGACTTCCCAGGATTCATTTTGGATTCATATAACGGTGAGCCCAGGGGCTCCGTGAGGCAGTTCATCAAGATTACGTGTAAGCCCAAGACATATGCACCTGCAATGCATGGCTAGCACTCACACCACACTTGGGTTATTTCAAGGCTACGTCATTAATCTTTAAGGTTGATATTACTTATTCTCACAGCTTTAAGTGTGCGCCAGCTCTTTAACATTGCAATGAAATGAAGCCAGAAAAGCAACTCATGTTCTAGTGACTTTAACACCAAAAAACCTTTAAAAATAACTTTTTAAAGTAAGTATAATTTTTTTCGGTACCATTTAGAATATTAGTGCTGTTAAATAATTAATCATAGTTAATCTCATCCAATATATATTAAATAATAATAAATAAATACAGGCATGTAAATATTTTCTAAATGTATATAATGTATGTGTATTTATATAATAAATATTTACAGATGCGCATATATATTAAATAAATAAAAATTCACTAGTTTCAATTAAAATTAGGGTGAATTGCCTTAAAGTGGGTCAATATTTCACTAAAGTCTGAAATGCAAAAAATGTCCTACTTTAGGACAATTTACCCCAAAGTATACAACGATTCTTTTAAAGAATAGTTCACCCCAAATTTGAAACCGGCTCACCCTTATGTCATCCAAGATGTAGATGAGTTTATTTCCTCATCAGACCAGATTTGGAGCAATTAAGCATTACATCACTTGCTCACCAGTGGATCCTCTGCAGTGAATGGGTGGCGTCAAAATGAGAGTCCAAACAGCTGATAAAAACCACCATTTTAATTCAGGTCTCAAAAACATGTTCATCATATTCTACACCTTATATTCAAATGATCATAAGTATAAATCCCATTTCTGAACAGATTCAGACAACAAATGATTGTTATGTAACTGACCTAGATGTTAAACTCTTATTTTTTGCTCTTATTTTCAGAATCCCATCACGTATGCTGAGATCACATGACAGTGAAAAGCCTACTAGCCAGAATGCTGTGGATAATGTTGCTGCTCTCCTGTGCGACTTCTTATTTTGAGTGCAACGTCGATATGTGCTATTTTTACACTTCTTTTTTCAAGTATGTGGAAAAAAAATGTCTCTACCTTCTTGTCCTCCTTTTAATTTTGTTTTTGAGAAAAGTTAGGGTAGGGTCGCATCCCTATTTTTATACGAACATATAACTGTTATCATTTTTGTGGTTGAATATGCAGGGTATTGTGGGAATGTGGAATTGCAACATGATGTCCAATGAAATGTTTAACATATCCTGATGTACTATTTACAACTGTGAGTCCATTGTTGAATTCTGAAGAGCTTTCTGACTGACAAGAATTATTGTTGTTGATCCTCATAGAAATCAGTTGCTTCTTTTATTTTTCTGCCTGCCAAAACATATCACAGTTTTTCTTTTCAGAACCGCAAACTGTTCCGGTGTTGCATCAGATGTTATACAATGTATTTCTACGCATGTTTAAATAGCCAGTATAGAGTTTAGTTATGTTACAGTCATGAATTATGATTTGCTACTTTCTAGTTGAGACAGTATCAGGGGAGGGACATTCTCATTCTAGAGAGCATCTAATTGGTCAATACTCAGTGTAGTACAGGATGAGTCAGCAATATATTTTGCTTGTTTTTCTATGAGCGTATAGGAATATATTAGCAAATACATGGTCTTGATGGACTTGAAATAAAATTCATTTTGATTTCACAGGGTCTTTAAAGTGGGCTGATGTGAGCATGAGGCGATTGATTGATTTTGGTGTCATTATGGCAGAGAGCACCTTGGGCAGAGATGATAAATTTAATTGTGACTTGCAATTGATTACAGAACTCACAAAAGATTAGATGCTCAAGCTTTTGCCCAAAGAGGCTGTAGGGTGTGTATGTGCTTTAACGTGGCCAGTGTGTGTGTGCGTGTGTTTGTGCTTATTTGTGAGTCTGCCCTTGATGTCGCCTCTGTGAGAACGCTGTCTCTAGTGGCTTAGAGAAGACCGTTTGTTTTCTCAGCAGAGCTGGAATAATACCTGTACCTGTGAAAAAGCGAGAGATATGGAAATGGAAGGAAAGAGAAAGTGGACTTTCATTTTCAGTTGAAAATAATGCATCTCAGTGAGTTCACACAGATATATGGCAATATTTGCATTTGGATACATTCGCGATTTCACAATCATATATGTTTTATTGTATCATAGACCTCATAGCATCAGAGGCCTGCAGTGTTTGGTTGAATTTGCATTCTGCAGAGTGATTTCTTTTTTTACACCATACTGAGCATGTGTTTGATCTCTCACTGACTAGAGATGAGGTTTGATTTTCAAATTCATGCTTGAATACATTGAGTGTCTCCTAATGATGTAAATCATTTATCCAATTCATCTCACTCATGTAGTGCTGCTGAACATCCTGAACCCTTTTATGTTCACTGTTTGTCCCATTAGTTGACTCTTTCATCAAGAAAAGCTTGTGAAATATAACCTTTTTTTTTGGCTGGCTCACTGAGGCATTCGGAAGGTACTATTTGTAAAGATGCTTTATGATTGTGAAAGTGCTATATAAATTACATTTACAGTCAGAGCCACTGAATTACCTGATTCTCCCCCCGAAAGATCCAGACACAAATTTGCATTGGAATGCCATAAGCATATGCATTTGTGATTATGTTCCTGTCATTAAAGCAATGACAACTCAATATTTCATTTTTTTTTCAACAGAAATTTTAAAAGGTGGTATATATATCATCGTATTTGGTTTGCAAATGGATTTGATGCCCAAACCCCAAAAGCTGTGAAAGGAATTTTGATTGTGAATAACCATATTGTATGATAGACAGCTTATTGTGTTGATGATCTGACAATGACCTCAGTGACTGAACTGGAAAGGAAAGCAGATCTTTTCTGAGTCCAAGATGTCAAACAGTAATAAAATATTTACCCTCAGACTCACTGTCACTCTTTATCTTTTATGTATGATGACTGTATTCGATTCTGTGATTTCTTTTTTTAGATGTCCTTAATATATAATTTGAAGAGACATTTTCTTATTTTAGATTTATAATTTACTGTTGTGTTAAAAAAGTACATTGTACAGTATAGGCCTGTATCTTTTGCTATTTTTTAACTTATAATCTGAAAGGGTTTTTTTTATGCATATGTTGATTTTAATGGTAGGCTTTTGCTGGACATATGCTGGTCCTTTGCTGGTTATGCCGGTCCTTTGCCAGCATGTGACCAGCATAAACCAGTATCCCAGCTTTAAAACCTACCTAAATATGCTGGGGGGGTTTTCAACGGGGCAAGTTGTTTTCTGGGTTGTACGCTGTGTTTGTTTGGGGTTTATCAGTTTTCTGGTCATGTATCAGAGCGGCTGGTGCAAGCATAAGAATGCTGGAGTTCAGGGGTCCTCCTGGATTTCCTGCTTTCATCTCCTCCATTAATGTGGTGGGTGAGCCCCAGTGCATATGCCCACAACCTCCCTTCTGCCCCATTTACAGTACAAGTCTCCCATGGACAAAATGATATAAATTAAAAATGCATTGGATGTTTCGAATGACATTTCAAGAACTCTGTACCCAGAGGGAATCTATCTTGATTTCATTTCTGAAGATTTCTTTCAGGCTTCTCATAAAATGAATTTAATTCAAAGGAAGGGCATGACAAGGGCATGAGTCATTGTCCACATAAAGTAATGCAGAACACATTGTATGAGATATTGAGAAACTTATTGCAGTATAGGACAGTTTTTATGTTTACACTTCACAGTAATCTTTATATATATATATATATATATATATATATATATATATGCACACACCAAGGCTAACTTACAGCAATCTACTGTATATGGAAAATGATATAGTTGTGAATTTTGCTAATATTTGCTCGGGGGTAATAAAACAAAAATGACCCTGTCACATCCGGTTGTTTGTCGTATTCAGTGGAGTTGAACAATGGAATAAATGATAAAGGCTTTCTTTAATGACACAACCAATGTAAGATATTGAACAACATTAATCCACAGACAAGGGTAAACTCAAACAGACAGGTATAAATACACAGAAGACCGATGAACTGAGCTCAACACAGGTGAGGGACACAGGTGGGCCTTAATCAACTAATAATCATACAAACACAGGAAGGACCAAATAAGGGCAAACGGGAAGGAACTCAAAATGAAACCAGAAAGACATTAAAACGAAACTAAACAGACAATGAAGTAACAGACCCCTTTCTTTGAAGATATGCCTTGAAGGTATCTTCAAAGAAAAGGCTTGTTTTTTTTGTTTTGTATGATACAGAAGAGTTTTAAAAAGTAAAAGAAAGGAAGGGTCTGAAAAAGGAAAGCATAGGTAAAATATTATTTTATGAGTTTAAGAGTATCCCAACAGTGCAAATATAATTTAACTCGAGTAAGCAATTTTGAAAACAAAAAAATACAAAACTGATATAATGGATCAAAGGAATGTGAAACACTTACTCCAATGTAACACAATTGTATGGAGTATAAATTATGGCAGCATCTGGAATTTAAGCATACACATTTATTTATATAAACTTTATACCCTGAAAAGGATCCAAAGGTGTTAAGCACATGCAAAAAAATCTGCAATTGCAGGGTTCGAAATATAGAGTAAAAGGTCATCGGCTTAAAGAGAGACACAGTGTTCTATCCCTCCCCTAACAATAGCTGAAAAGAGCAGGACATTTCAAGAGTGAAGAGAGAGAAGAGTGTTTAAGAGTGGCACTTGTAAAAGGGAAGAATTTGAGATCACAAAGTGTACTCTCTGGCAACTGGAGCAGTGTACAGAAGGTGTATCCATAACATAAAAAGGGGGTCAAAACCACATTTAATACGGTGAATACATGGTTCCACTCAACACAGACTTGTCTGCATCTAATGAGATGACTATTTCACTGGTTGAAGAGGTGGATGAGGAAAAAGTATATTTAAAAGTTGATGACAATGGTTGCTCTCTAATGAAACCAGTTGGATCTTTAGAGATTATTGTAGGAAGACAGGGATCCAGATGGCAAGTCAACATCTTCTTATCACACTTGAGTGAAATCAAGACCTTAGTCAGAGTTAAGAGAAGAGAACCATTTACTAAAGAGTCGTTATATGTATCTCACTATAGAGGTGCCAGATGTTTGGCAAACTTTTTGTAGAAATGAACTGAAAACCCCTCAAGATCTGCTGCCTTTGCATTTTGGATAGCACTTTTTTCAAAATCTAGAAGATCATCTGCTAAAGCTGCATAAATGTGCAACAATACATTTAAATGTAAGTATTGATTTAAAAAACATTAATTAATGAAAAGAGTTTGCAAGCAACAAGGGAAAGTGACAGTGTCCGTAATAAATCATGAATCAACATAGTTTGCTTATATAAGAACTTGACACGAGTATAAACATGGCCAGTGTTCGATAAACAATAAAAAAGGGTAAAACAACCATAAAATGATCTGCAACCAAACGTAATGCAATATAAAATTGCATATATCAGGTTTGAGGATATAAACATCTGGCATTTCTTATAGAATATAATATAATCAAGATACTGAGAACATGATCAAGAGAAGATGAAACAGTTTGCTTTGCAATAATAATAATAATAATAAAAAAGACTAAGCCAATTGTCTTGTACAGTAATTTAATCAGTCACTTTAAAAAGCTTAATGTTTTTGCAGACATATGCCAAATTGACTTACAATTCATTCAAGTTGGATATATTATCAGACTGTGCATTCCTTTGCCTTTCTTCCCTTGACCTTGGTGTTGCTCGTGCCATGCTCCACTTGAATCCCTCCAATTATTATTATTATTTTATTTATTTTTTGGAAGTTGCCTTGTATTAAATGTGGAAACTTTGCTACTTTATAAATTAGACTTTTAAGTGAGTAAAAGTTTGACACTGTACTAAAACGTCAGCCTACTTTGTGCTCCCCCGGCATTAAGAAAAAAACCAAAACTAATCAACAGTTCGTTTTTTCATATTTAAGAAACTAATATGGCCTTGACTGTCCTGAATCAGAGGGGAGAATATATGAGGAAGGATTTTGACCTGTTCAGCAGTGTCCCTTTCGCATTTCATATGATTTTAATAATTGGACTGCACTAAAATCACCTGCTAGGTCAGTTAATGACCTTGTGACTCCTGATCTCAGATCAGTTTTGCAGAAAAACAATGTGTATGTTCTGATCTCCACATGAGTAACTCGCGCTCTGACCTTGAGAAAGGTTGTTGACGTGTCAGTCAGCCGCAGCGTCTCTTTCATCCTCAACTGTTCTCCATTAATTTGCAGACCACATAGATCTACATAGGCGTATGTATCTCATATTCTGTGTGTGAAGTTCTCATCTGTGAGTAATGAGTGAGGAGCATGTGCTACGTGATAAACACTTACCCCCTTCTTCACTGCTACTGACAAACTAGAACACTACCATTATTTTCATTATGAGTTTAAATGGGCTTAAATGTGCAATTTTTACAACCATTATATTTGCCTACTCTGACCAATGTAATTTATCAGTCATTTCTGGGTTATGGTCCAGATTAGGGTAAACATATTGATCCAGAAACATGTTCTTCATGGTCAAGTCGCAAAGCATGGCACAAACACACTGCAGCGTGGGTGAAGAACAAACACACATCTGCCAGTGACAGCTGTGCACTAAGGTCTCACAGCACCGATGTTTTAGCCGCTGTGTGTACAGTATGTACACTTTCATTGGGGCGCAATAATTGGATGTTTTCCTTTGCTGAGACACAATCTCTCCATTGCAGGAAGCTGCGCTTGATTTGACATAAATCAAGACCCACTATATTTTTATTTGATCAGACTGAGGACCTGAAAACAGCGCTTTTGATTTTTACAAATGACCAGTGTTATCGCATTTGGTAGAATAGAGGTAATATGTTATATAAAGACAGTTTTAGAATTGCAGCAGGCAATACCTGAATATACCAAAGTTGGTGTGCTGCAAGCATTTTATTATTTATTATCATAAATAATTAAGTTTAAATATTAGAGGCTGTGTCTGAAGAACTGAAATAAACAATGTGTCTAATATCAGCAGCAGCTAAACAAGTACATAATATATTTCTCCACAACATGTAATATCCAAAACATTTAAGAATGTTTCTAACATTTATTCAAGTATTCATTCAAATCCTGAGGAGCTTCTACTGTAATTCTCTAAATGAAATATGATGCAAGCAGGGTGCAATTGACATTCTGTTAGCTAAATGCATATCTTGTCTTATAATGAGATATAATTTTACCTGCTTTGGGATAGTGATGTCATCCTTATATCTTACAAGTCTTTAATTTCTCCAGTTTGAATTTAAAATACTTTTAATTTTGTTCTGTAGTAGAGTTTTTGGCTTCAGTTTAAGCTGTACTGATTCTGGAATGATCATGGTGTCAGTTCTTCTAAATTCACTGGGTTTTGGAGATCTAGTTTCTTTAGTCTGTTTTAAAATATACTGTAGTGTTTTACACGGATATGTAAAAGGAAAAATATTTCATGTGAATTTTCTCCCTCGGTAAGCAGGTGAGTGTGTTTCTTAGACTAGATGCCACAGAGCTGGGGGCTTTCAGAGTGTTAAAGTAAAGAAAGAGAGAGAGAGAGAGGGACAGAAGAATGGCCCGACGATGGGCTGCCTGCCTCACTGTCTCATTGAATCAGGCGAGCATCTCAGTGCCCCAAATGCATCCTCTCTTACAATGAGAGTTTCCACTGCAGAGATAAAACAGAAAGCTGAGAGAACAGAGAGCTCCCAGGGCATACACGAACATCTATTACTCTCTCCATTTACACCGGCCACTTGAACAGAGACATAAGGGAGTGTAATGTTGTTTTTATTCACCTCTGCTCATCTAGATAGTTATAGGAAAGGATATAATTTACCCCATTTGTTTTTTAAAACAAAATGTGAATTACAGACTTAATTGCATAAGAAATCTAGAATAAAAAAAATATCTAACTTATAAAATTGTTTTTTTTTGTTTTGTTTTAGTATTAAAAAAAAAATGAAGAAACACTGACCATGTGACTTCTTGTACAGATGGTCAGATATTGTTTTTCCGCTGAAGCACATGATGCTCATTCGGTCATTCTTAAATCAGGCAGAAAATATTAGAAGCATGTTTTTATTTTTATTTTTTTTAATACAAATTTGCCCCAATTTTGCAGATTGTTGTGGTCAATAAAGAGAGGCAAGCTAAAAAACAATGTTGTTACAATGCTACAAACAATGCTTGTTTGTTTCATTTTTAAAGCCTTAATTCACCCAAAAATGAAAATTCTGTCATTAATTACTCACCCAAATTACAAATACAAATTAGGATATTATCAACATCTTAACATGATTAAACAGGAAAAAAAGAAGACGGCAATAAAAACAATGACCACTATCCAGTAGGGTTTATGAACTAAAAAAAGTTCATATTCAAAGTGAATTCAGTTGATAATATCTAGCCTTTGAAGTACTCTTTATGTCATTCATATAAAACCAAGGAAGTAGCCTACTCCATAAAGAGTTGCATTGCACTCTTGTCCCAGCATTAAAGTCTGTCTTGGTTAGGCTTTTGACAAACACATGGTTAAAAGTTGCTTTAGTGCTTTTAATCTAATTTATGCTGTTCATTTGCCTAACCTTGCTATGGCAGGTCTTGGTTTATGTAGTGGCATCAGCAGCATCCAGGTCTTTTCTTAAGGGAATGCCTTAGCACAAGTGGCTCCCCTTGACTCAATTCTCTTTATCATTGTGAGTTGCTGAGCTGGTGTTGGAGGTGCCACTCAGTCCTGTGTCTCTATGTCTGCATCACAGCAGCTGCTGATTTCCTCTGACAGGCTGAGCAACAGGCTGACATCACACCTGCCTCTGCTCTCTTATCAGTGAGGGAACCGAGGATCGACGACTGGCTATCATTCTGAGGATCTGAATGAGACTGTCCAGCACACACCTCTGGTTACGAACACATTTCAAAGTCTGTAATGCTTCTCTTTAATCAGCTGTGCTTAGTATTTGTCAACAGAGTTAATGGGTTTAAGAGTAGACTAGACTTAAAACATGATTCGTTACAAATAACAGAAGTCACAAAGTGGGTTTTTTTATTTTAACACTGGCCAAATATTTACGGAAAGAAAGAAGGGAGAACAATTATGCTTGCTCTAGTGTTTCTGCCAGTGCCATGTTCTGGAGACACCGTGTTTCATCGTGAAAGTGAAACTAGTTTGTTTGTGCTTCCAAAAGAGGTCACAAATAAGTCAGTGGTTAAGTTGTATTTTCAACACTCTTCCAGAACATTTCAACTCAAATATATACTGTACAGATAACTGATTCTTAATCCTGATAGAGCAGCCTATGCTGGCTATGTACAGAGACTGTAACGTGAGCCAATTCTAACTCTTCGAGGACTCTTTTGACTCACAACCTTTAAATATGTTACCTTTTTACTTACTATTCAAACCCTAGTTTTGAGCAGTGAAGAGTAGTGCTTGTTGTGTGTCGTTTCTTTGATCACAAATGCACATTTACACCTTTATGTTTATGAGGCGTGATGTAACGCAACGCATAAAAAGACAGCATAGTTATGATAATCAGTAAACTGGATGCAACAAATGCCTCACCTGTCAAGGCTTTTAATGGTTTTGTGTCATAGCACTGGGACACTGCGCAGTGTTACTGTAAGGGGCATAACATTTCTGCCACATATATGCAGTATTCAGCCATTCACAGTGCATTGGATAGTTGGCCAATCAGAGCACATCTCATTTGGTGTGGTTTAGAGGAGTATGTGGAAAATAATGTCTTTTAACTTAAATGACATAAACACATTGCAATACACCAAATATTGTTCTTTTTTAACAATATCCTTTGATCCCTTTAAACTTGAAGGAAGTTTGTCCTTGTGTTCACCAAAGAGGCAAAAACAATAATAAAGGGTTGCAAAGGGCAAACGAAGTGAAAGTGATAATTGTAAATGTTTCTAAATTTGATTAATGTGCTGATGTAAACCATTTAGATTATACCGCATTTATCGGAAAGAGAATTAGTGGTTTTTAACCTCATGTCTTTACCATATTCTTTTTCAATCAAGTCAGTGAATCATATGAGAACAAGAGTCAAGTTCAGACAGAAACATAAAAACATTTCCAGACATTTAGTTTCTTTGTAGAATTAAAGAAAACAAAAATGAATGTCAGAAATAGGTGAACAACTATTTAATGTTGAAATTTTCATTGAAAAAATAGAATGTGCTTCTGGAAATATGATTGAGTCCATTATGGCAATGCTTCTGTATTGAGGGAGTTTAATCATAATTGCATGCCATGTTTTATGACATTATCTATGTACTATAAAAGACATATTTGAGTAATTCAACTGATGGACTAATCATTCTGTGTGCGATAGCAGTAGTTTCCCCTTATTAATCTTCACATGACCGTGAAATATCGACATTTCAATGTCAAAAGACCTCTGGTCTGTCTATAAAAGCTTTTTAGATTGAATTTCATCAGCAGCAAAAGGAATTCTTCTGTGTTTAAGGATGATGTTCGATGCCACAGTGTTTTAGCATCTTCAGTGCCGGGAAGAAAAACATATTTATCTGATGTGAACCGCCTCTGTCTGAGCTCACATGCACAATGAAGTGTAGCCCTCAGGACACAACACCTCTCACATGTGATTATAACCAACCTGACGCTGAGCCCTCTCCATTTTTAGATACTTAACAGCACTCTCAGTCCAGCCGAGAGGAGAGTTCTCTTCATTATCATCGGGTCAGACCTACACACACTCTTGCATGACAGATAACGTTATAGATTAAGTTACAATCTGTATCTATTTAGTGCACTAAATGAGTGATTAATAATGAGTGAAAAAATATGGATACTGTCTACACCAGAAGTGGCATCTCCCGGTGAGAAGCAAGATTTTATTTTGAAAGATTTATTTTCTAGCTGCAAACCATTCAGTGTACGTTGTCGCACACTCATTATAGAAGTGCATTATGGGATTGAATGAGTGCACTTGATAATGTCTGTGGTTTTGGATACCACTATAAATGGCTGTCCCCTTAAAAAGTGCACTACACAAGGGTATAGGCCAGGGGTAATTTTATATATTAATGATCATTTACTCAATCAATTTGTTCAAAAACGCATATTCATTCAATAATGGACCTACAGAGGTCTGTCCCAGTGCATTATTATGCACTATTTTATGCCATTTTTATTGTATAAATAGTTTAAGTTAAGTGTTCACACTTAAAAATCTACTTCGTATACCCAGATGAAGCACTTAATTCACTTTCATGCACTTTGTTGCAACTTGCCTTATGTAACTGAAATGGAGCGACTGTCAGTATAATGCATGGAATAAGTGTATAGTTTATCATTTGAGATGTTTGTGCCAGTTCACACCTAGACTGCTAACTATAACTAAAGATGACTATATTGACATCCAAATTAATGAATGATAATGTTTTGTAAATTATAAGACCACTGCAGAGATTTTATCCAATCCAAATACTAAAGTATTTTTATGAGCACTATGATTCATCTGAGCATGTGTTTGCTGAGTGCCATTATCCAGGCCCTGCATTTGGTTGTGGCATTAGTATAGTGGTACTCGCCTGTAGTCTGGGTACAAAAAGATCTGCTAGCTCCATCAGAGGGGCCTCATCCAGATGGCAGCCCCAGCGCAATGGGTTCTGTCTTCATCTAACCTTTAATGATTTACATCTGAGGAGATGGTCTGCTGCTTTTTTTTTTTGTACCATATGACCGTACACTGTAGCACTAGTGAACAATCCGAGTGAGGCATTATGAAAAAATTCAAAAGATAGGCTGCAACAGAAACAATTTGACTTAGTAATTAACATTTAACAAAGGTTTATCGATTCTATCAGGGCTATAAAGACATTTAATACTTCATTACCGTTAATTGGAAAGACAGTATTTTTGGCGCAATTCAGGCGGTATCACCATGGCAATAACATTAAATGACAGCAAAGTATGAAGTAAACTGATAAAAATATGTAATATATATAGCTGAGAATAGTAATCAATCATTATCTTAGATTCTGAAGCTATTCAATGTAACGAAATGAGCAAAGATTAAAATGTGAGAAGAACAGAAGGTGAAAGCAATAACGAAAACAACGATAATGTTTCATAATTAAATTCCTGATAAGAATCTGCCTGGGACCTTGACATTCTGCATTAGTTTGAATATATTAACACACACGTATCATATACCCACCTTGCCCCCCAAATATTGGCATTTGAATTAAGCAAATACTATAGGATTATTGCTATGGCATGAAACTCTAAACGGCTCAGTCTGATATGCCTAACTTAGTCAACCTAATGACATCATTATAACATGACACAGCTTATTGGTTCTTTTTGTATAAGCAGCCAATGAGCTTACTGTTCAACATTTAAATACTTGGCTAATGCTTGCTGAATTATTTACAGCACGGGTGTCAAACGTACGGCCCGCGGTCCAAATACGGCCCACAGAGGCGTCCAATCCGGCCCGCAGGACGATTTGAGAGAAAAAAAAATGTGTATATATATATATATATAAATATATATAAAATAAATATTGAATTGAATCAATCTTTTTAACCAATAAGTCAATGGATCACTCATATAGAAGGGCATTTGCTGCCACCTAATGGCGACTTTATTTATCCATGACAGTAACTAAGGTTCTTTCTCAAAAAACACAGTGAAAAATATGGTAATTATCACGATAAAAATAATAATTGATAAATCAATGAAAAAATTGACATTATGTGTCAATATTGCACACCCCTAAAATGACCATAATCTTAAGTGTTCTAGATTTTTGTAATTTATATTGTAGATTTTATGGTTAATATTACTTCTTACTACTTGTGAGCAAAGGATTTCAAAGGTGTCAAAGTTTAACCAGAAATAATTCGGCCCGCACAAGGGGATATTTCAACCTGATCTCAGGGCAATTCGTACATATTTTACAAGGTGGCTAATTCGACCTCACTTGTACGAATTCATACGATTTACTCTAAATTGTACGTATTTTACGAGATGCCAATTCGTATGAATTTGTACGAATGACC
>JAUCMS010000044.1:6454164-6466349 GCA_032357445.1 Enteromius radiatus | reverse complement strand
ACATACTACTCGCCTCGCATGCTGTTTTTCACGTACTATATAGTAGGGAAGTAAGCGATTTCGGACGCAGCATAAGACTAAATCTAAGATGGTAGTCAAAAACAACACTGATCAGTAAGGGTTAAATGAACTGTTACATAAAACATGCCAGAAATATCACAGTAATAATGATTTGTTCTGACTGAGGAAAAAAGAATTGGCATTAATCGTGCTACCGATGGCGATTTAATCTAATGGTCCAGCCCAGTCTCACGGCACTAAACCTTAACCCTAATGAATTTGTTCGAATGACCTACACCTAACCCCGCCCCCGTCACTAGGGTTTAGACAAATCATACAAAATCGAGTGAGGTCAAAGTAGCACAAATTTTCCACCTCATGTGATTAAGTACGAATTGGTCGTGAAACTGTGTTGAAGCTCATATCACATCAAACTCTGCAGATTATTATTATTATTGTTTTGCATTATTCTAAAATTATAATTGTTAGCAACATCAGCATTCCTATGAGTATAGTGTGTAAATAAAATCAATAATAACCCGTCTTGCCCCTATAAAAATTTTTTTTGTCTGTTATTTTTCTTCCCCAGCACAGACTGCCATTCTACTACCGTTCAAAGGTGTAGGTCGGGAACATTCGTTTGTTCATTCATTTATTTATTCATGTGAGTTTTCTTCTGTTAAGGTTCAGTTGTAATGACATTTTTAAATATTAAAGGTTTCTTTTTTAAATAAAACACTAATCTTTTGAACTTTCCATTTATCCAAGAATCCAGATAATTTTTATATTTCCACAAAATATTATTAAGCACAGTTGTTTTCGACATTGATAATAAAGGACCTTATGACACGGAAATGATAGCTGATGAAAAACAAGTTTTGCCCTGACAGTAATAAATTACATTGCAAACTACATTCAAACAGTTACTTCAAAATGTAGCAATATTAAAGCCACAAGGTCATTTCTAAAGTTCTTGAACCCCACCAAAAGAGTTTGAGTCATTATATCCAGATATACATAGATTACAGATAAATAGATAGATCATTTCTAAAAGAAATCCAGGACCAACCAAGTGCAGTCAACTACTGGAGAGTGACTCATACAGCATAAAAGATATAGCACAGAATATAAGTCTCTCTCTCTCTCTCTCTCTCTCTCTCTCTCTCATGCACTGTGCAGTTACTCTGTGCAAGACCCCAGATTCAATGCTAATTACCACACATTAGCAGTAATTCACACAGCTGTCAGTGAGGCTGTTGGGACACACATATTGAACTGTGTTAATACTCCTTCTGAATCCAGACAAGGACAGTTACGCTAAATTTGGCAACATTGTTGGTTTTCTCTGAGATGCAAGGTCAGAACACCACATAATACAAAGCTAAGAAAATATATGATGGCATAATATGACTTAATGTAAGCTTATTAAAGAAAACCCAGTAATAAATACTTTTGAATGAGCTGGTGAGATTATTACCTGCACATAATACATACCTTTTTAAATCCATTTTCAAATTTGTTATATTGCCGAATTTGTTTGTATTATTTTTAATTCAGTTTTTGTTTAAGACAATGCAAATTTGATCAAGATAAGATCAAAAGTAAATTTAACATCTAAAATGTTATTTATATTCCCTAAAATGTTTTATTTAATGCAACTTAAAACGTATTCTTCTAACAAATATTAAATTTTTAATAACTAATAAGTATATTTTAAATACTTAAATTAAACGTAGGTTATATGCAGTGTTAAAGTAGCTCCATTTTTATGCTGTAAAGAAAAAAAAAGAAAAGAAAATAATTTTGCTAATGATTTCAATAAGTCAAGTGTTTTGGATCTTAGCCCATCTCTCCACAAATTAATTATCGGTTGATCAAAGAGCTTTGCAAAGACCTTTTTGTTTTTGAGGAGATATCTAAAGTGCTTTGAAATGTGGCTCCAGAAAGCACAATCTTTGTTGTCAGGCTATGTGTAATGAAGTGCTCTTGTGTTGTTTTTCCCAAATCTTCACATTAGATTCTCTCCCGTGCTTTGGGACACATCTGTCGATGCAGCCACTTGTACCTCAAACCTGGAAACAAAGATGAAGAGAACCCTTGAAAGAAGCACAACCATGCCTTTAAATGCCAAATCTGACTGAAGCACAGCTAAAAATACATCTTGCTGGTATATGATCGATGACTCTAGGGGCTTTTTTACAACTTGATTTAGTCATTTGATTTGCTCCAGCTCACAGGGCTCTTTGGCATAAGCATAAAACACCTATGAGACCATTCAGGATGTGGGGATGGATTGATAGAGAATCAATTACAGGCCATTTCATCCATTCATATCTATAGATAATATAGTGCTGTGTTAATTGGATTTTCTCATGGCACAAGATATGTGATAAAGAGAGACCAACTTGTCATGCATTACTCTAATGAATATTACTCAGGAACAAATATATCTAAGTCAGAGTCATATCTAAGAGTCATTTTGTGTATAGAGGTGTGTAGGCCACATTTTATTGAAATAATTCAAATGATTCAACAGTTATTTAGCAAAAAAGAAATAGCAGTAATAGTAAATAACATTTGCTAATATAATATTATATAAAATAGTGCTGTCAAATGAATAATAGTGACTAATAGTGAAATATATGTTTCCATATTAAATATATTATAATATATTTATAATAAAATATAAAAAATATAAGAATATGAATATATAAATGTATATACATGTAAATATTTTCAAAACATATACTGAATGTTTGTATTATATATTATGTATATACATAAGAAATAATAAAATATATATATATATATACATACACACACACACACACTATGCAAACAACAACCTTTATTTTGGATACAATTGATCACGATTAATCGCTTGACAGCACTACATATAATACCTATGTATGTTAATAATATTGTATAACAGCTTGCCCGACTTTATATTTATGAAAAATCTAGTCATATATTTGATTATGGTTATGTCCAGTGGATGTGTGTGTAAGAATACTAAACTGTGTAAGCATGAGTATGTCTGCTGAGCTCTGTTGATTCCTCAGGCTGAAGTTCATCCCTCCACTGAACACAGCTGAGATGATGACGTCAACTTGGCCCCAGGAGGGAAATGTGGGACCTTGCTGCTGATTGGCTGAATTTCATGTCTGTAAAGTGAGTTTTTGTCACCCATTGGCTAGCGCTCAGGAAGAACGGGTGGGACCTTATGGTTGACTGGCTGGGCATACTGATTGATTAGACACTGTTACGCTTTTCTTTCCAATTGAGACTCTGGTCAACTCATCATCTACAGTCAGTGAGTCTGCTGTCAGAAGCACAGCTTAACAGTGACACCTCCCTATATGCCTAATTACATGCATTTAGAGCAGCTGAATTTAGATAAGAACGAAATAAATAAATAAAGACATATTTGGAACCTTTATGCAAATCATTATGAAATTAATCTTCAGCTTAAATAGAAGGAATTCAAGAGAAGGGAAATATTATACTTTAAAAGCTTCATTTAAATGTTTCATTTCATTAATAAGACATTTTTTTTTTAATTTAAGTGCATTTTCTTTGTGAATCAGAATTAATAGCTATATGATCTAACACTTACATGGAACACTTTATTTTTACTTGATCTGCATGTGCATTTGCCTCCATCTGTTGGATTAAAATTGTATTACAATATTAAATGTAGAAATTGCAGAGAAGTCTATTCTAAGAACTCCTATTTAGCATAAAGAAAATGTGTGTTACAGAGGGAAACAGCTCAGTTACTTCTTGTTATTAAGTCAGCTGTGACAACACAACTGATCGGCTTGGTTTTTCTCCCTGATAAGCATCTTTTGATGTTCAGTAATTTATTATTACACAGATAAAACTGAATGTTTCAAATATACGTTGGCATGTAAAAAATGCTGTAAAATCATAGTAACAATGATAGTATTAATGAAAACAATAGCAGAACTCATGACACAAATTTAAATGTAATATTGAAATATTTGACGGCTGTTACAGGTCTCAAAAAAGTTGGCACGGGGGCAACAAAGGGCTTAAAAATCAAAACATTTTTAAAAAGATTTAGCGGGAAGAACATCTAATCAAGTTAACTCTCTCAGAAGTAAAGATGGCTCTCCAATCTGTAAAATGTAAAAAAAAATAAAAAGATAAAGGAATAGCCTACTTTAAAAACAATGTTCCTCAAGGTTAAATTGCAAAAGCTTTGCAAATCTAATCATCTACAGTGTATAACATCATCAAATGATTCAGGGACAAGAACAAAGACCTTTACCTGTGATCTCTGGCCCTGTTAGACGACACTGCATCATGCATCGCCGTGATTCTGATATTGACATTCTGGAATACTTCCAGTAAACACAACCCACCGTGTCATCTGCAGATGCCAAATAAAGCTCTATCATGCCATATGTGAACATGGTCCAGAGGCGCCATCATGTCCTGTGGGTCAAAGCTCATTAAAAATGAACTCTTTAAAAGTGAAAAAGACGACTCTAAATTTGGCCTTCTTCTTGGAAATCATAGGCGCTGTGTGGTCTTATGAGGAGGGAGACCTACCGATGTATTATCAGCATTCAGTTTAAAAAAAGTCAGCATCTCTGATGATATGAGGGTGCATACAGTATGGGCAGCTTGCATGCTTTGAAAGGCTGAAAGTTATATAAAAGTTTTAGAGCAACATATGCTCCCCTCCAGATGATGTCTATTTCAGGGAAGGCCTTGTGTGTTTCAGAAGGACAATCCAAAACCACATACTGCAGCTAATACAGCATAGATTTGTAATAGAAGAGTCTTTATGCTGAATGGGCCTGCCAGCAGTCCAGATATTTCACCTATAGGGAACATTTGATGCCAGATTAAACGGAAAATATGTCAACTCTTCAACTGTAAGGTAACACTCCAGAGACTCATAACCTCAATGCCCAGACATCTTCAGACTGTTTTGTAAAAAAGAGAGCTACACCAAAATATCCCCCCGTCCCAACTATTCTGAGACCTGTAGCAGGCATTAAATTAAAAATGAGCTCACTTTGTGCAGAAAATTGTAAAAAATAAATAAATACATTTTTCAAAATTCACACAATGTATATAATAAGCAATAAAACACAAAAACTATACACTATAATATGATATTAAGTGTATTATTCTATTCACAGTGTCTGACCTGTAGTCTTTCAGTTAGTCCTCTTCATAAACTATTAGCTACCACCAAGATACAGAGTCAAGCTGGGAAATGTCCTTATCTGACCCTTACAATCTCAAACACAGACTAATGCATTATAGATGTGACACCATCACCCATGAGTCAATGTTAACTAGAGACTATAGACTCATCGGTGATGTGAAAAAAATCTCAAATTGCTACTGAATATGAACCACTATATGAACTGTGAACAGTGCAAATATTAATTCTCATAATCCATTATACTATTATACCAGAAAAGAAATGCCTATTTTGGGGGGAAAAAAACTTGCTTCATGCTGAAAGTTCAAGCTGAATAAAGTTTAGTTGACTTGATAATGATTTGAATTTGAAATTGAAAATGAGTCAGCACACATTAAGAGCTCAAGAGCGGGCACAAGTTCCCAAATTTCTTAGAAAGGGAGCAACGTTTTTTTAAGAAACCCATTTTTACCAATGACTGACTGTAATGAGGCTGAAATTGGAAAGGCATTCATCAGATGGCTGCTTTTTAAATGTCCTAGCTGTCTGTAACTCTCTTTGATCCGAAAGCAGCTCTTTTAAATAGACTGAAATGTGCCCGTTTTTATGACTGCGCCGCTAATTAGGTAGTAACACAGGGAAAAATGAGCTCAGTAATGTGGACTCAATGGTGTGTTTCCCAAAATTCACAGTGTAAAGCAATTATTTGAATGGCATTCATCAATATCCCATCAATATCATCAATATAATTACCAAGGAAGTTGAATTCCAACCAGAATTCCAAAAGTGAATTCTACTGTTTGCCCACTATTATACAATTTAAAATATACTTTCTGATCACAACATTATGTTATACATTGAATATACAATGTTATTTACATACATGTAAATAATATTTTTTGTTCTATTCTATTATGATTGTATGGAATATGAGTGTGACCCCAGCAGATGTCACTGTTGCCTGCTGCATTGTAGAGAAGCTGAAATAGAATCATGCAACCTTACATCATATTTAGAGCATATGCCTGAATATCTGTTGAGTATTAACAGTGTGCATCTCCATAGATAGATATCTTGCATATGTAAAAAAAAAAAATAAAAATTACAATAAAAAATGGAAAACGCTAAAACATTTGTATTCCAGTAAAAAGATGTGCTTCTTGCATTTGTAACTGATAACCTGATAAACAATAATGTCTTGGTGAGTGTGAATGAGAAGAACATCATCCTAATTTGGATTTTGTCTAAACAGCGGTACGAATTCTGTATCACTTGAATCTCATAACTCATTCTTGTTTTTTTGAATAACCTTTTGTTGATCTGTAATTGGCCAAAGGGAAAGATCCACTCAGAAGGTCATTCTTTTGTTTAGACCGTGCACACAGCCGTTCTTGATTTTCTTGTTTTTGATGCCCTGAGATTCCTCTATATTTTACTGTTACACAGCGATCTGGCGCGTAACCTTCTGTTCATATGCATTTATAAAGGATAATCCTAGTGAACGTCCTCAAAGGTCACATCTTAAACTGAGTAGATTACAGTTCTGTATGAAAAAGAGCACTAGGAAAGGTCATCAGAAGCCAGCCATAACTCTTAACGCACTTTCAATAGATTTTTGCTTTGATTAATTTAACCATTATCTGTTTGCGACCGACGGCTTGTATGCATAAATATGCATTAACCCTGATGAATGCACGGAGGCGAGCACCAGCGAAGGCCGTGACATAAATAAATTCACGTTTCTGTCATGACCTCTCATCACATTGATCCAAAACGTTATCTCGACGTAAATTGTTGGTGCGGAGGAAAGAAGTCAAACCCTGAGGGGGCTTAATGCGTTTACAATGGATGGAAGTCGTCTTGCTGGACGATTCAGGGACAAGATGTTACAAATGCTCAGGAGAGAAAATATTAAGATGAATGTTTCCTAGGACGCCACCTAGCAGATGCCAATACCGAGAAGGAGAACCATGCATCCTGATCCCAATTGAGCCTGGTGGCACTGTCCTGTCCCTGGAGTGAGTCAGGGCTCTGTACTCGGCCCTGCTTCATCACTGCCAGTCTCTAATCAGATCAACACTAACCTCCCCCTCAACAACAGCCTCCATACATCAGTTCCTTTCACATGGCATTTCCGTCCATTTGCTTCATTAGCGTGGCCAGTGCAGACAGTCTCTGTTCGGAGCATTTCTGGCCGAACCACACTGAGGTGAATGGGTGCATTATGCCCTATTAGGTCCTGTGGTCTAGAAATCACCAACAAGCTTTTGCTGACTGGGTTTTTGATGGAGTGCTAGTGCTAATGTGTAGGCCTCCGCTGTACATAGATGCAATAAACAAACACTGTGAGGCGATTTCACTAAACAGTGTTTTAGCGCAAATGAAAAACTGCTTTTAGTCACTGGCTGCCCCCAATCTGGTTTAACCAGCCACTAAATATGCTGCAATATGTAGTATACACTGAATAATGTGTATTCGTGATAAAGAAAAAGGAAAAATCTAATAAAAACCAAGTATAAAATACATTTTGACCCACAAATGGTTAAGGGTAGACACATACAATTTTGAGGTATTTTTATTGTATCAATTAGGCTTTTTTGTATTATTATATCAACATAATTGTATCACTCTGACATTTTTGACTTAATTAAAAAAATGTAACAACTCATTCAAATAATAGGTACAATTAAGTCATTGTACGACCTGCTCAAGTTATTCAACGAATTTAGCTGCTGGTGAAATCGTCAGAGGCTACACATGTCGTGTGCTCCAGAGATCAGTGCTAAACATAAAGCACAAAAGATGAAAAGATGATTGTCACAATGAAACGGGGGAGGGGGTGTTCTCTCCCAGAATCCTCTTCTCCTCGTCTCCGTCCTCCCACCTCTCTCCACCAGCCATCTCTGTCTCTTTTCTCTCTCGCCCAGATCTCTCAGTTCATTTCCTGTGAACACATTCTCCTAATCCTCTGTGCGCGCGCGGCTCCTGCATGCTATCAGACAGTTCACGGGAGTCACATTCGCTCCAACACACACCGGCCAGGCCGCCTCTCCTCTGCCTGCCGTTACTATAGCAACCTGGCCAGAGCCGCGTTACAGTGGCTGCAGCGCCGCTGCCAGCGCACTAAATGACTCCAATGTACAATTTGAAATTGATCGAGTTCCCTGGCACTTTGATTTGCCAGGTCTAAATTACAGGCCGTCTTTGGCGGCAGCACCTCACAGGTTAAAGAGCCCAGGCCTCCGATTGCGCACGGCTACTTGCCATTTATGTCGGCCATGTGCGTGCTTGCGAGCGGATCCAATCTAGATCGAAAGATAGGCTACGCGGTGAGCGCTTGCATCTATCAAGGGCATATTAAGTGGGAGAAAAGCAGATTTCGAGTTTCTAATATTCATTTACAAGTCCCTCAGGATCTGGGCCCATAGTATAACTAAAGCAGCCTTCCATTAATAGCACACAGAGATTTCTCTAAAACAACTAATGCCTCAAGTAATTACTGTATGTGTTTTTCCCTGAGTCGCTGGAAATTCTTTCTGGCGCTAATTAAGCTCTTTTAGTTTGCCGGTTAATTAAGGGATATATTGAATAGCGGTCAATTCCATTCTCATATAGAGGTGTCATCGCAATAATGAGTCATTATCCCGGTATAGATTTACCTTACAAATAAATTAGTTCCAGTTGAAGAGAGTGGGTGTTTTACATACCGATAATACTCACATCAAATTAGCTCTGACAGCAGAATCAAAAAAGTTCTGATTTTCTCTCGGCAGAACAATGAAAACAGCGCGGCCTCTTTTGAAAGGTGTGTAGGATTAATTAATTGGTGTTGAACGTGTGGCGTGATGCTTTCAAATCCTTAAAATGTCTTGATTGGGTTAGTTCTGTTAGGTGATTTGTTTTGAAAGGAACCAGAATAAACACATCTGTAATGGAAGTTTTACTAAGAAAGTTTAGGTTAATGTGTTATTCCAATAAAACGCAGGCACAAACAAAAGTGAAGTAAGAAATCTATCAAGCTTATATGTTGCACACAGTGTCACCATGCAATACAACACTCTTAAAGTTGCTGCGAGCGGTTTATTTTTTTGGAAACACCACGCATAAAGTCGCAACCACCTGACAGATATCACTGAAATAGGTGTCCTGAGAAATCACACCTGTCTCTGTGGCAGCCCTTGGCTCTGTAAAGAGGGAAAAAAAAGTTGCACACGTTATTTTTTTGGTTTGTCAGAAACATTGTCTGCCTGTCAATCATTGTATAGGTTTGTGGCTACTGCCATCAGGTTGGCTGACACTTTGTAGGGTGGGTTTTTTAGGGCATTTGGTTTGAAGAGATGGTCGTCTTAATACGGGGAGATACCACCCTCCGTGAGAGGATTGGAGAAAAAGTGTAACATCAACTTGAATCACGTGTGCCTTGATAACCAATCACATCACAACGTTGACATCATCAAAGTGCTGTCAATACTTTTATGAGTCACTGTTTGTGTTTATCATGGAAATTAATAAGTGCTGTAAACTGAATCCTCTTACAAAAATATGTCTTTTCTTATAAAAGATGTTGAAGACTATCGTGGCTGTTGATTTATTATAGACGGAAGCATCTCTTCTACTAATAAAACAATTTTTAAAAATAACAATAATAATTTTGCTCCTTTGCGGCCTTCAGGTGCGCCTGGGAGTCTCATACCTTTAAAGGGTTTCAAATGTTCCTTTCTCTTTGGAGTGTTAAGCTGTTAGTGCATAGATAAGATTGCTTAAGTTGCAAAGACTAAAGTTTCAAAACCAAAGAGATATTCTTTATAAAAGTTATGACTTGTCCACAACCCCCTAAAATGGTTTGTTTAAACATACCCCAGAACATATAGTTCTCTACATCACTGTGTGGGTTTATATTCATAACACCGCCCAAATGTTTGCACAAAGAAGGCGGAACTACTATTCTCGCTTTAGTGTTGCTGCGTGATGCAACATGACGCATAAATAGACAGTAAGCCATGATAATCAGTAATTATGTCTCCACTGGATGCAACAAATGCTTTACTTGTAATGGCTTTTAGCCAGTACGCGGCATCACGTTATTGTGAGGGGCGTAACATTTCCATCGCACGGTTGAGGTATTCGGCCAATCACAATGCACTAGCTGGTCAATCAGGGCACACCTCGCTTTTTTAGAACGATGAGCTTTGTATAAATCGACCCGTTTCAGAAAGGCGGGGATTGGAGGAGAAACAATAATGTACAGTATGTGGAAAATAATGTGTTTTTTTAAACCTTAAACAGTATAAAAATTGCATTACACCAAATACACAAAACAATGTTCTTTTAAGTAACATCATATAACCCCTTCAAACAGTGCATTCGTTGTTATAATTCAACTCAATCATTCAAGTTGGAAACTACTTGAATACATAAAAATAAATTAATAAATATTGTGAACAATAAACCATTAAATAGTAATGAAAGCTAGTAAGCTAACAGGTTATAGATTTCAAGCTAACTGAAAAAAAAAAAAAAAAAAAAACTAGAAATGTTAATTTGTATTTACAGATAACATTTATTTTAAAATGACTTTTGTCACAAACACAAATCAGACAATCATGCAGTGCTGAACACAATTTATGTGATACGATATTCAACCTTATTTATAATGTAAGGATTGGATGTGTCCATTTTTAACATGTGCGATTTGTGCGATTGTTCTGTTGTATTTTAGTTGCACCAATAGTTTTACCGTTTACTGCACTTTTTTATTCTTACTTCCGGAATAACTCAACCATTGTCCATTCAGCACCTAGGTAATCCAAATGCTGGATGAGTGAATAAGACAAACTGAAATACAAAGTGTAAAAATGGTGGGATTTTAAGTAAAGTTGCCCTTAAAGTTTAAATCACTTTTGATTTTCACTTTTTTACCAATTCTGTCATGTTTTTTTTCACCTTTTTCCCTCTCTGTCCTAAAAGAAAGTTAATTAGCACACCCTCTTTCTTTTACAGTTAATGCAAGGAACCATGCATGGATGTGTGTGTGTGTGTGTGTGTGGTAGATCTGCAAAGGAGGGAAAGAGAGTATTTCAATAATTGGACTGTGGCAAGTCTGCAGTTCACCCTTACAAACTCTCCCATTATTTTCTGACCCCTCACCAGATCCAACACCCACTCCTCCCTTTTCATCCATCTCTGTTCTCATCTGCTCTCATGCACTTTGTTTCCAGGTTGCTTTTATTATCGGCAGGCAAGAGAAATGTTTTCTGCCTGTGAAACATACTGGATCCCAGCTCAAGTCCAAATGTATGGATGACAGGAACTGCAGCACTCTAAAAGCACGCACCGCATGGGACCCGAACACAAATATCGGTGAGTGAGAAGGGATGGGAGGCTGGCGGGGGTGTTGAGTGGGAGGCATCATGGTAGCTCCACTCTTTAATGAGGCCTTTGTGAGCACACGGCAGTTTGGATGGATTTCATCGCCTCCTTCCCTCAAAGGTATTGATTTAAACTCGGCCTGCAATTAGCATACACAAGGGAACGATGCTAACAAAGACGGGCAGGATGTGAAAGCCAAAATAATGGTTGGCTACAAGCACACCAGTCATAATTTTTACAGTCTATGTTCCTCTGCTTAGATCAGCTTGTTTGTACTGCTATAAAGCTGCTATGGCTCTTTCTAGCACCACCTTACAGTTTACTCTACATCATGTCGTGCTGTCATTTGATGATACTGTAGTTACACATAATTATGTAAGTTCAGTCCACAGTGGTTGCGATTATAAATGTTATAACCAAAGCGTTCTTTTTGGTGCATTTTTTGATATTTTGGGTTTGGGAATTGGATGCTGCAAAATCCATGTTTGTATGAATTTATTTTTTATTTGTGAAAGTCACTGTGTGTGTTTACATGTACAGCAAAATACTCATTACTGTAACGAACGAGACAGCGACATGCGGATCCATATGCGGTTAGATTTATTTTGATTCAAAAGTCGGGGTACATGGT
>JAUCMS010000044.1:6444039-6454064 GCA_032357445.1 Enteromius radiatus | reverse complement strand
AAGAGTCCGATGTGTGACAAAATGGCAGGAGTGCCCTCTGGCAGAGGTAGATGGTCCAACCAGCTGTGATCGTGACAATTACTCAAAACCAGCTCATTATAAAAACTGGTCAACAAAAAATGAAAAGTTTGGAAATTATGTAAGTTTTAAAGTCGAATATCACCTTAAATCCTTATAATGTTTTACATGAATGTGTTAAACTAAAACAATAATAATTAAAAATTTATTTTTTATTATTTAAAACATGCAGTAATAATATGCGATGAATAAAGAATTTATTGATTTATTTTTAACAAAAACGTGTCTGTAATCACAGCGTGCCAATATACAGCAATATTTCATGACAAAAAGTGTGATATCATGTTTATACAAGTTTGACAAGTGTGTTAATGCATAAGTAACACTATAGTGTCTTTAAAAACCCTCCTTTATAAAGAACTATGGAACTATTTGCCATGGATTCAATCTCGGTTCGAGTTTACCAGCTGAGACCAAGCCTCCCTTACTAATTCCAAAATGTTTAGACCTAGCAATCAAGGAATTTTGTGTTGCATTATTGAAAGATTATTGTATTACTGTATTAAAAGCTCACTGAAGTATTTAAAAGAGCAAAATATTTATTAAACAACAACAGCAGCCATCATAACAGTTGCTAGGCAATTCAGTCAAAAGTCGAAGCCCAAAAAGCAGCGCTCTGATACATACAGCACTGAAGTTACATAAAATATAGCTTGATGAGATTTTGCCCTCAGCAAAGACTGTTTGCAATGGAACAAATAATAGATTAATGAGACCAAATACTAGTCTGTTAGATTTACCCATGATGAATTATATCTCGTGTTTAATCACTATCGAGACATCAGAGCCAGCTGTAAATAACAGAAAACCAAGCCCAGGTGAGGCTTCTCTCTGTAGGTTTATGAGTGCTGAACAGCCGCTGACGCCCTGGAGCTTACATCTCTGAAAATGTTGTGATAAATTTTCAAGTTGATGTAATCTTTATTAACAAACCACATATTTGAAGTCTAAACAGCTACATTCCTACCTAAATCATGTCTCACCTCTAGGTGATCTCACCTAGGGATATTTCGCTCAGGATTAAGGTCTAAAAGAGTATGAAACACATCCATCTACAGTACAATTTATTTGTACGTCAACTAACTAAATGTTTATACATATATATATATAGTAGTGTTGTCTCTTATCATTCCAATGTGGGTGCAAAATAATACTCTACCGTAAGTAATAATATTTTATGTGTAAGCAATTACTGATTTTTGTTTCCATGATATATATAAACATATTGCCCAGCCCTAAATTATAAGAATTTATGCTGATATCCGAACTTTAGCAAATAGTATTTTGCATAAACCGTTTATTGCCTGATATACCTTGTGTTTTACCTTAAATGTCAAGTGATTTAGCATAATCAGTGTAACTCGTTGAACATTAGCTTCATGTCAGTTTCCTATTTTAGTAAATTATTTAGTCATTAATCAGACTTTGCAAGGCTATTGTAGCATTAATTTGATAACTACAGGAATACAAAAAAAATAATGAGCACAGCTTGGAAGATTTGTTTCTTTTTTGCTTACTTTTCAAACTTGGACTAGTTTGCTTTGGTATAAAAGCCTATGTTTGGGCACACAAACAAAACAACCACAAAAAAAAAAAAAAGATGCTTGCTGCTACAAAAATCCGCATTAATCCTACAGCAGACACATTTCTTCGAAAAACATTTGTTTCATACTTTGTTTGCTGTTGCAAAACCAAAAAAAGAGATAAAAAAGCATCAAAAGTCTTTAAGAAAGCAAAGTCTGGGACAGCGAAACAGTGCAAAGGGAATACGAATAGCTAATATGTCAGCTGGAGATGCGACAGTGTTCAATAATGTGCAGGGAAACACACTTTAGTCAGTCAGCAGCGGCATGGATGAGTCACCTGAATCTAGTCAGGAGTTCTTACTCGCTCTCTCTTTATTTTGATGTGGAATTCCATTGTCTTCTCATGGGTACATGAGAACAAACAAATATTAATAAATAAATAAACCGCACACAATACAACAAACAACCTACAGCTATTTAGAAATGTGACAGAACAGCTGTGGCGCCTGCTTCGCCTGAGCGCCTTGGCCTGTTAATAAAATACGCCGGATAAATATTTAATCCCCGGTTGAAATGAAACAACCTGTGCTTTTTATTTGTCCTGCATCTGTGTATGAAATGCATGCCGTTGGAGTCGGAGGGGAACAGGTTTCACCGGGTGTTTGACAAAGACTCTTCCCATGGGTGGAGAACAGCATGGCTGATGTGCTTCCTTGAATTACACACTTCACAAGCCTCCGTCTCTTTCTCAATCAAGGCCTGTTATTTCCAGCTGCTCCGACACTGATCACGACCTGGTTTTTACACACGATCTGCGGCGTTGAAACTCTATGATCTCGTACCCGACAAGAACTATTAATGTTGACGCCAAGGAAGGAGGTGTTACAGATTTGTCTTAGTGAATTGATTTGGTGCTTGGAAAGTCTGGGTTTGGTGGAAGGGTTTGGAAGTTTCGACGCGGCCTCGGGTCAGCGGGTTAAATAGAGCGAGGGCCGTCTAGCGGTGCTTAGGTCGGTGTGGATCAGAGGCTGCTGGGAGCGTGGCGTCACTCATTAACGCCGCTCCTCTAATGCAGTCCCCCATCCCAATTAACCACCGCCCCTGTTTAGAGCAATTAGTTAAGCTATTAGCACTCCGCTCGTGACTGCAAGCATGGAAATGAGATGAGCGCCGCTGCATTATTTATGAGGCACAAGTGGGGAAAGTGCCTCAAACGGGCCTTTGGCTCGCTCGCTACTCTTGGCCCTCTCAGCAGTTCAGCTCTTCCACCCCATTGCCTCTGCTGGAATTTGCACCTCTTTAGCAATTCCACTTTATGGAAGACGGCTCCAATCTTTCCAAACCCCTCTCATGTTTAATGTATCGCTCCATACTGCAGACGAACGCTAAACAATAAAACTAAAAAATTTTTAAAATCAAAGATGTAACCAAGAATTCACAGCGAATGTACAGTAGACATTTAAGAATCAGCCACCGAAAAGGCAATATTGATTAACCAGTAATCGGAATAAAGTGTCCCTCTCAATGTCACTTTCTCTTATCTCCTGCAGATCAAAGATTGCCCAGATGAATGTCATGTGATCAGAGGACATGTAAGCAGGTACGTGAAATTGGATTCTGGGCCCTCATCTAGTTGTGTCGCCCCCAAAGGGATATGTAAAAGGCTCATTACAATAAATGCAAGCTGCGGTTGACATTTTTTACTTACATTTATATTTAGGACATTGCAATGCTGTGTTATTAGTTATACATAAATATTATATATTGATAAATAACTAACAAATAAGTTACATATTTAACCCATCCAATCCAAAGTGAAAAATCACTCAGTTAAATGACAAAATCGTATAAATGCCTAATTCTTTTATTAAACTGGGCAGTTTTTTTTCTTTTTACAAATTTATAAAACAGTTTTTTTTTATATATATATAATTTTTTTTTACTACTTCTCATCAACATTAAAATTAAATTTATGTCTGAATTTTCCAAATGAAAACCAAATGCATAACCGTGGGCTTAGTTAAAAGAATAGTTCACCCTAAAATTAAAATTCTGTCATTAATCGTCATAGTTCCAAACTTGTAAGACCTTCATTCATCTTCAGAAAACAAATTTAGATATGTTTGCTGAAATTCAAGAGCTTTCTGACCCTGGATAGAACAACCACATTTAAGGCCCAGAAAGGTAAAAAGAATATTATTAAAATAGTCCATGTGAAATCAGTGCTTCAACTGTAATTTTATGAAGCTGCAATAACACTTACAGTACATTTACATTTATTCATTTAGAAGACACTTTTATCCATTGCAGTTTACAAATGAGGACAATGCAAGCAATGAAAATCAATGATATGCAAGTGCTATGAGAATCTTAGTTAGTCTTATGTAGGAAGTTTTTTTATGTAATAAAAAGAAAACAGATAGATTTGAAAGCAAGCTAGTGTTAGATGTAAGTTTTTTTTCAAGAAAACAAACAGTAAATGAGTATAGTACAAGTCTGAAAGGGTCAAGATTTTTTTAAAGAATAGAATTAGAATAGAAAGCTAGTTAGAATGTGAAATAAAAAGATGTGTTTTAAACTGATTCTTGAAAATGGCTAAGGATTCAGCTGCTCAGACTGAGTTGGCTGTTCTGTTCACTTCCAGAATGCAAGCTTCTAGAGGGCACACAAGTATGACTAAATGAATTTAGATAAAGGGGTGCAGAGCCAGTGGTGGTTTTGTTGGCAAACATGAATGTCTTGAATTTTATACAAGTAGCTATAGTTAGCCAGTGGAAATTGATAAACAGAGGTTTTCTTGCAGTCACATTCTGGATTGTAATGGCTAGGTAGAAAAGGCTGGAAGACCTATCAAGAGAGTATTGCATTAGTCCAGCCTGGACAGAACAGGAGATTAAACAAGGAGTTGTGAAGCATGTTCTGAAAGAAAGGGCCTGATCTTCTTGATATTGAAAAAAAAAAACAAATCTGACAGAGTTTTCTGAGAAAGTCAGCTGAGCATCATTCACATCCCCAAGGTTTCTGGCTGTTTTTGAAGCAGCTATAGTTGATGTGCCTAACTGGATGGTAAAATTGTGTTGAAATGATGGACTTGCTTGAACCACAAGCAGTTCTACCTTGGCAACTTTGAGTTGAAGGTGATGGTCCTTCCAAGCTGAGATGTGAGCAGCTATCATCAGAACATCAGGATGGAATAAGGGGTAGAGTTGAGTGTCATTAGCACAGCAGTGATATCAAAAGCCAAGTTTCAAAATAACAGTTATGCCATGTAAACAGAGAAGAGTAGTGGTCCGAGAACTGAGCCCTGAGGCACCTCACCTCTCCAAGATACCTTGAAGGACCTATCTGAGATGTAAGACTCAAACCACTGGAGTGCTGTTCCTGAGATGTCCTCTGCCTATAGGGTTGATAGAAGGGTATAGTGGTTAACGTGTGAAAAGCAGCTGACAGATCCAACAAGTCTCACTCCAACTTGGCGCTTGGTCAGGTCCCTTTTGCGTCATTTTTCAATGCTCAAGGTACCCCTTTTCAGGCACATTTCGACGTGAAGGGTCCTCTGTTGCTTTAAATAGGAAACCCTTAGCGTCAATATGCCGGCGCAATTATTTTATTTTATTTTTTTATCGTCATAATTAAAAGATATATTGGGTAAAAACATTGGGTAGCATTATTGCATGTAGGGGTGTGATTTTTCAATGTAAACAGTCAAAGCAGTCTATATATGCATGCAAACCATTACAAAGGTCATTAAAAGGTCATAGGTCAGTGATTGTTGGACTTAAGCTGCACGCTTGCTTATACTGCTGAGATATTTCGGAGCGATGCAATGGAGCAGACTTTATATTCTCACACCCGCACACATGAAACTGCCCACTCATCACTGACTCCCTGGCAGAAAACTATCAGTGGAGACATTTTCCAATAACTTCTTCTCATTTGCACAAAGATGTTATCTCCGAAATCATTCTCTAATCTTCATCACGCCTGTTTGAAAGACCCCACAAGACCTTTTCTCTTAAAACACCGAATCCGCTGCACCACTGGTGGTTTTAAGGACTGTAGATTAATCTGACACCATTGATCGGCTCTGAAGTCAAATGCAGGGCGCACCTGGTCAGGAAGCTTGTCTTTTCTGGCCCCTTGTGTCAATCATTAGGCTAACGATCCCGTTATTCATTTGCCTTTCCAGCACCTCGCAACAGGGAGCGGTGGCGACTGTTTCTCATCCTTGTGTTTGTTGAGTTTCCAAATATACCCATGCTGCCATGCAAGAGAGAGAGAGAGCGCAGAGAGAAAGAGAAAGAGCCTCCCCCGAAACATTTGGAGGTCCATCTGTGAGGAGAGTTTTTTTTTTTTTTTTTTTTTTTTTAAAGAAGAAGAAGAAAAAAACGATATGTACTCTCTGCTCGTCATTGGACCTATCAGAAATTTTCAGAGAGCTATATGACTTCCTTGACAGCTGGAGCCGTATCTAGAAAGCCCCACGTTTTTTCTCCCAACAGTCTTTTTCCCATCTTGGTCTCTTTCTCTCTCCGTCCCCTCCCTTTTTTTTTTTTTTTTTTTTTACAGCTTCATAAGGGAAAGCTGACTTTTTGATGCTGGACTTTGATTCTCTTTCAAACTCTCTCTCTTTCTCTCCCTCTGCCGGTTTTATCTTGCTCCCTGCAGGCGATGCGTTCCAGTCCACCATGCTCGGCAGGGGCTGCTGGAGCACTGGGGTATTTGGAGAACATTAATGATTCTAAACAGCCAGAGGAGCTGCCAGGAGAGTCCGATGATTTGCAGTCCACGGGTAGAAACCAATATATATGGTTGTGTATAAAAATACATAAAACCGTCTTGACAAGTCATCTGCCGCCCGGCCACAGAGCAGGGCGACCTGCTGCGTGGAGCAAGGCGAGAGCCATGGGCTTTAAAAACAGGCCCACTCGCTTAACTGACTCCATTTGCTCTGATCAAAATGGTTTTACTTGGATGGACGCGTCTTTAAAATGAACCACAGGGCTTAGCTTGCAAAAGAAAGGCGCAGTTCGCCGAAACCCTGTGGACAGCCGGGGCTGACTGGATATTAATGAGAGTGTTACGTTCAGTGTTGCATGTGTTTAATGATTCAAATGTGTCGGAATGCAGGCATCAATTATTCACGTAGGATGCCATGGCTGGGCGAGGTTACAACTATTTTTTTGGTATCATAGAAATTTCATGAGCATGTAGAGAAAGAATGCAATGAGCAGCATGTGTCTCGCGTGTAAAGCGTTTTTGTAAGGGAGATGCTGAAGGGCATGCAGATCGCTGCAAAGTCTTGTCATGGAATATATTACAAGGCTTCAGACTACCCACACACAACTCTCACAAGAAACAAATTAGTCACTGAAAACTTTTCCCGAAATGAAAACTGATTCATGCGGTGAGATTTGCAGGCTAGATTGGACTTGGTAAACAATATGCAGTATGTTTGTTTTCTGCTCTTGCCTGATTACTCACGCTTGTCATAGTTTGCTTGTTAGCCTGTGATCATTTTCTGGAGAGACTAAATGCATTGAGAAAATATTGCTCATACTGGAGACCGAAATGTCTGAGATCGCTTCTAATGCTTCTAATTTAGCACATTTTTATTACAGATCATAATATGAATGTAAAGTCGATTTTTTTTAGATATCGTTTTATTTGGTTCTCCCTCTTTTGCCAGCACAATCAGGTGTTTTCTGTTTGGAGAATAAGTAGCTATGCCAAATTTGCCAAAAAGAAGCACTGTTTTTATTCAGTTGTTCAAAAGGTTGCGATTCATCTTGATTGATTTGGACAGTTCACTCAAGCACACTAAATCGTTTGCAGCAGTTTCTTACACCAAACTGTAACATAAATCATCTGTATATCAGTTATAGGAAACAAACTTGACTTTTCTTTTATCGTTTCAGCAATGAAGCAGCTCTGCATTTTCTGTCACTGACTCTACAGGTGAAGCAATTTATATACATATTCATAAGATTATTAAAAACAGTATCAACATTACACTTTTTTGATGCCCTGGTACTGATGAAAGGCTAGAAATACACCTATTGGTGACCTATAAATAGTGCAGAATTATTATCATAAAATAAATTATATATTAATACACTTGTTATTATTAATATCATACACATATAATAAAGGTTAAAATACTAGATGTTATGTTTATTTACAGGTTTAAATGGGACTTCATTCACATATTTTCAAAGCGCTTCAAAACGTATGAAAGTTTACTGGTAGAAATTTACCCTGCAAAGCCTTCGTTGGCTACCACTTTGTTTCTCGCTCTATAAATAGGTATTGGACTTCCCTGGGACAGTCAGACAGAACCATTAAAACACAAATCAGTGAGCATGGAGACGGCTAATGATCGACCCAGCAGATCTATGAGCAGCAGGGGAAAATTCCTCATTATAAGCTATATGCTGTCTAACTGCTCCCACCTGAAGGCAACATTCTCCATATACTTTACCATAATGCCATGCACACTGACCACTCACATTATGTACAAATACAGGTCTGATTGAAATGTCATCTTATTATAGTTTCCTCATTGTTCACCCATAATGAATATTCTGTCAGTGTTCATATAGTGTCCTTTAAACTCATGTTCTAAATTCCGCATGTTCTGAAGCATTGCTTTAGCTTTGGTTTGACTAACAGTCTCGAATTAAAGTAGCTCCCTGATAATCTTCCCCTCCATTGAGCTGTTAACTGCTGCTAACGAATCATTGAGTCAATTGAGCATCAGTCCAATGATTCATTCATAAAGTGGACAATGCTACTTGATATCGAGACTTAAACGCTATTGTATGGCTTTTGAACAATTACAAGCAACTTTGATTTTGAAAAAAATCTTTTTTTTTTTTTAAGTTTGAGAGGACAAGTCGATATCCACTTTCATTATTCAAAGAAGTGGGCATGATATTCCTCAAAAAGGCACATTTTGTGATCCTGAATTAAACGCATTTGAAAGGACATGAGGGTGAAGCAGATTTTAGATTTTTAGGTGAACTATCCCTTTAAGAATGAGTTTTCAAGCGCAAAAAAAAAAAAAAAAATTAAAAGGGTGAAAGATGATGATGAAAATGTGACAAACCCGTGTCACAAAAAGGGAAACTTTGGGACACTTTGAGGTTAGACATTACCCTGGATTACATCACAAGAAGACAGTGTTCTGAACAGCTACACTTAACAAAGCTCATTTTTATTCTCTGCTCTTTCCTCTTCCCCTGGAGATTCCGCCTTGTAAACAATCAATTCGGTAGGGTTTGAATAAAGGGTGACTCATAATCAAAAGATAAAGCAATAGGTATCTGTCGATACGTTCAGCCGTGAGACAGTCTCTGGCACGGAGAGCAGAGACAGGTCGCAGAGATTAGCGCTGACCTTTGCTGCTTTGACATTCGACCATTTGACTTAATTAATAGCGAGCAGCTCCCCCGCATGCGATTCGTCATGTGTGTACTGTCGTCGGGCAGCTTAGCAGGTTAGTCTGACTGCGCTGTCATCAAGCTGGCTAGCACGAGAACAGGATCCGACAAGATAATCAGCATGAAGCTTAGCCGGCGAACCTGTGGGGAGGTGTGAGGGGAAGTGTCTCAAAGTGGCATTCATTACAATGTAAAGAACTGCAACATCCAGGAATGCAGCTGCCGTTCTTGAGATAACCATATTAAATGATAAAAACAGCTTTATTTCAGATATTATCCCTCTGCTTGGGAATACAGAGAGAGAGAGAGTAATGCCTCTGTAAGTGTAGGGCATTTTAAAGAACTAAATTGCAAACTAAACCAATGACTGAGACCAAATTATTGGCACATCAAGTTACAATGCTTCATTAGCTAGACTCATGCTGATAGACAGATACTCTTAGCCTGTAGCTTTGCAATAGAAAACACACAAACAAGATCTAATGCATTAAATGCCTAGCATTTTTCGCAAAGCCCCTGCTGTTTCTGTTGTGTGTTTTAAAAATATTGTTTGTCAGGGAGTAAAGCAAAAAGGAACGATTGCTGATTTGATATTTGACTGAAAGCAGAAATCAAAGAAATCACATGATGTGTACAAGGTATTTTTCTATTTAACCATAAGCCATAAACAGAAATTAAATACAGGTCCAGTTTTTCAAAAATTCCAAAATTCAATTTGGAACACACACCAAAAATCTATATATCTATATCTATATCTATATCTATATGTCTATACAGTGAGTACGGGAAGTATTCAGACCCCCTTAAATTTTTCACTCTTTTTTATATTGCAGCCATTTGCTAAAATCATTTAAGTTAATTTTTCCTCCTTAATGTACACACATCACCCCATGTTGACAGACATACACAGAATTGTTGACATTTTTGCAGATTTATTAAAAAAGAAAAACTGAAATATCACATGGTCCTAAGTATTCAG
>JAUCMS010000044.1:6419911-6443939 GCA_032357445.1 Enteromius radiatus | reverse complement strand
TGATCATCCTTGAGATGGTTCTACACCTTCATTTGAGTCCAGCTGTGTTTGATTATACTGATTGGACTTGATTAGGACACACACACACCTGTCTATATAAGACCTTACAGCTCACAATGCATGTCAGAGCAAATGTGAATCATGAGGTCAAAGGAACTGCCTGAAGAGCTCAGGGACAGAATTGTGGAAAGGCACAGATCTGGCCAAGGTTACAAAAACATTTTTGCTGCACTTAAGGTTCCTAAGAGCACAGTGGCCTCCATAATCCTTAAATGGAAGACGTTTGGCATGACCAGAACCCTTCTTAGAGCTGGCCATCCGGCCAAACTGAGCTATAGGGGGAGAAGAGCCTTGGTGAGAGAGGTAAAGAAGAACCCAACGATCACTGTGGCTGAGCTCCAGAGATGGTCAACCATCACTGCAGCCCTCCACTAGTCGGGGCTTTATAGCAGAGTGGCCCGAAGGAAGCCTCTCCTCAGAGCAAGACACATGAAAGCCTGCATGGAGTTTGCATGGAGATGGTGAGAAATAAGATTCTATGGTCTGATGAGACCAAGATAGAACTTTTTGGTCTTAATTCTAAGCAGTATGTTTGGAGAAAACCAGGCACTGCTCATTACCTGTCCAATACAGTCCCAACAGTGAAGCACGGTGGTGGCAACATCATGCTGTGGGGTGTTTCTCAGCTGCGGGGACAGGACGACTGGTTTTCAGGACGAAAACCAGAATGCTCAGGACCTCAGACTGGGCCGAAGGTTTACCTTCCAACAAGACAATGACCCTAACACACAGCTAAAATAACGAAGGAGTGGCTTCACAGCAACTCTGTGACTGTTCTTGAATGGCCCAGCCAGAGCCCTGACTTAAACCCAATGTTTACCATTCAACCTGACAGAACTGGAGAGGAGCTGCAAGGAGGTATGGCAGAGGATCCCCGAATCCAGGTGTGAAAAACTTGTTGCATCTTTCCCAAAAAGACTCATGGCTGTATTCGATCAAAAGGGACCATGTGATATTTCAGTTCTTCTTTTTTCTGAAAAAATGTCAATATAGGGTGCTGTGTGTACATTAATTAGGAAAAAAGTAACTTCAATGATTTTAGCAAAGAAGAAAGAATTCCACTTCTGCACTAGTTCTAGAACATGATCATTAGGTTTTGAACTACATTGTGGAGTTCCTACAGCTCGAGTGCTGCCATTTTTTCCAATCTGAAAGACTGTAATTTCTCAGGTTTTCAGAATGGTAAAACACTAATACTTTTTACTCAAATTATAATGCTGATTTCATTTTATTCGACTTTTGGATCCCACTCTATCTGCTCTGTGTGGAATCATTCCATGCAGAGGTACGTAAAGGATCTTCAGCATCTTCCCATTGCTAGTGAACTCATAAACTTTTAGCACTGGCTCAGAGTGACCAGACCACAGCAGTAATTGCTCTTGCCAGAACCGGCAACAAATCAGCAAGCAACCAGCAGCTGCTTCCAGGTCAATAATTTCTATTCAGGTCTAAATGAGCTTTTTCTTAACTTATCGGTATTCCTGTCCAACCAACCCCTCCCCACATCCTACTGGGGTCGATTGGCCAGTCAATCTCATGGGAAATCTGCACGTAATGGAGGGTTATGTAACATTTGCAGGACACCGTGTCCATAAAGCATTATTTGATTCGGGTCTTTTGGAGCTTTCTCTAAATGCCAGTGGGTGGCAGGGGCAGACGTATGATGGCAGGGAGCTGGAGACAGGGGCAGAACTGTTTGGGTTCGGTTCTTTCATCAAAGTCAAGCGATATACAGCTCTGGCATACTGACAGTATTATAATATGCATCTATGTGGTAAAATATTACATTGTAAAGTTAATTTGCATTACAGTCACACTGAAAAATATAAATATAATAAGTCCCAAAAGACTGCAAAAAGACTACAGTGATTTTTCGTTGATTAAAGAGTGGTCCAATAAAGGAATATGAATGAAAATTTGCTGAAAATGCTCATGTCTTGATTGGATATTTTATTACAAATATGCAGCATTACATTACATTAACTGATGAACTGGAGTCATGCGGATTAGTTGTGGGTTACTGTAATGCTTTTATCAGCTGTTTGGACTCTCATTTTGACGGCACCCATTCACTGCAGATGATCCATTAGTGAACAAGTGATGTAATACTAAATTTCCACAAATCTGTTCTGATAAGCAAACAAACTCATCTACATCTTGAATGGCCTGATGGCCAGTTTTCAGCAGTTTTGAGCTATTCCTATAAAATGAAGCAAGCAAGGCACTTTTCATATACCTTTGTGTACAGTAAATAATTTTCAGTAACACATAACTACCATTACAAATTCAATTGGTAACATAGTTTACAAAAAGGTTGTAAATCTATACAAATTACTTTGTGTATGTACTTTGTATAAATATTTACACAATCTTGTTCATTTTGTTCTGTAAAGCTAAATAAATGTATTTTGTTTAAATCCTTATAAAAATAAAGCTTTTATTCAGCTTTTGGGTGCCCAATGCACTAATGGGCAGTCCTCCACATGGTCAGAAGTGGAGTTTAAATAGTGTTTGCACAATCAATATTTATTAAATAATAAATAAATAAATAAAATATCACATGATAAGTGCATTCAGAAGTCAATTTAATGCTTATATCATTAGGCCTATCACTAGCCAAGTCCACAACATAGTCCAGTCCACGGCAGATTTGTATTGTGTAATACTGTATATTTTAAAGTGCTGGTTTATGCAAACATGCACCGAAGCCTTAGATGCTGAATCACATCTTGCTGGAGTTAAACTGTTCAAATGAAGACAACAACATAAGAATAACTCAGTTATAGTTCTTTTGTTGTATTTAATTTAATGTAGTTTGGTAATATATTCTCATCATGTGAATTTGAATTTATACGTAAAAAATTCATAATAAATACGTATTTATTATTTTACGTAAATAAAATGTAAATCAGGTGTTAACAGTGATTAACAACCAATACTAATGAAGGGTGGGGTCGCTATAAACCATTAAACTTCATTTGATTAGAGAGAATAACCACCCCGCTCTCTTTTTGTCAATAACTGTGTCACACCCCCATCACGCGCACACACATACACACACGACACACCAGTCATTTACGACTCTACACGACCCCCTGCACACTCACAGCCCTGTAGGGGGGCAACTATACCGGATCCGCGTGCTTTTATATACCACAGGGGGTCTGCACGTGAAGCTGGCTGCAAACTCGTGCTGGTCAGCAGGTAAAGTACCACAGACTTGCAAAAGAGAAACGTGTCAGTTTCTGAATATCTGCTGAACCTCAACTTAGAACGTCTTTTCAAGTAGCTCTTTATGGTGTCATATTAAATCTTTTTTCTGATGAAATTTCTAATAAAGAAAAATCATATTTATTTTCAGTTTTGTTCTTTAACGTAAAACAAAATTACCTGAGCCTACAAATTATATATTCTCAATGACAAGCCTCCAACTTGCACATTAGTAACTCCCCATTCATTATCACACCTTGCGTTCATGTTTCAACTCCTTAATACAATCCTCTGGACAGGATTTGCACCAATACAGTAACTTTCAGTCCAATGAGATTTCACCCAATGCTGTGAGAGATATTGAAAATATAATTTAACATGGAGTAGATTCTTTTTTTTCTGCATTGGTCTCCTCCAGCCAAAAATGCTACAGTGCTTGTAAGTTATGCGTTGTAATGCTAAAAAGGCTACAATAGCAATATGTTAAACTAAGATGTTCAGTGAAGTGTTGCGTTTATTACTACTACTAATATTAAATATTCCTATAAATAAATTAAAATTATTCTCCCAACCAAGTAATACAATCCATTATCTTATTGGCATTGTCCAAGTGATAAACATAAACAATACACTAAACTGATTTAAAGGATAATCATTTTCGAGATTGGTAAAAGAAAGCCTTTTTTAATGACACTGTCATAATCAAACACTCCAGGAGTTGTTGATAATAGAATACAATGAGTATGTGTGAGGTAGGAACCGCAGCCAGCCACTCGGGGCCAAAAGCAACATGATCCCAGTGTAATGAGAATGTGTCAACAACCCGTCAGCCACGGTCCAACACACACGCAGACACGCACGCACATACACACGCGCGTAAAAAAATACACACCCCATCGTGTGTGTATCTCACGCTGGAGTGGACGTCCAATCAAGAGCTCATATGTTTTGCATGATTTCATGCACAGTCCCCCTGTCAGCCAGGGATTCGGCTGGAGTTGGCCTTGTCTGCTGCAATTCAAATGACCTGTAAGACTGTTGACTGCTGAATGATGTGGAGATGTACTGTTGTGCTATCATGCATGCTGAATGCCACTGTCAGACGCTGACGGGGGCCTACTAGGCACAATATGGAGATGAGAGATTTGCAAGATTAGTGCGTCCTATTTGGCGAAAAGCCACTCAGCTCAGCATTACTGCATCAGATATAATACAAATGTTGAGAATTTGTTTTTTTGATGCTGATCATGGCTTCAAAAATAAGTATTCAGTACTAGTTAACTATGGCAACCCAGAAAGACTTAGGTACATGCTCGAAGCAGACCGGTCTCAGCAGATGCCACTCGCAGCACTCATAACTTGCAAATAATTTGCATGAGAGAGTAGCCAATTAGCATATTCGCGAGGGGGAGGGGCGGAGTGAAAGCGAGCCGCTCCCCTCTGATTGCTTGCAATCTTGACAAGATGGGCCAATCCCGCGATCCGCTGCTGCGTGGGTGTGTGTTTGCATCTCGGGCCACTGGCAGGTTCAACCGTCTTGGTGAACCTTTATACTGTACTGCATATTATTAAACTGCTGACTTTTTTCAATTGTGTACTTTTAGTCTAGGTTGTGCTAAACTGCACTATTGGAGGAGAACTATGCAACTGTGAATACTGGCGCGATTTCCAGGCAATCCATTTCTCTTGCGAACACAATGCATGCTGAAGTTGGAAAAACTTGTTTTTAAAAATAGAAGTTGATGTATATTCACACTTAAAGATAACAAAATCAAACCTCTGAAAGGAGCTGGAGCCTGGTGAAGTATAAGCATTCGGCGTTGTATCGCACACTATTGATTTAAAAGATTTATGCTTCCTTAAACATAGCGAGTGAATAACAAGATTAAAGCAGAAACACTCGCCCTGAACGAAACCACTCAGGAGAGGCCTGTTTGCAAAACACCTGACTTGCGACACATTCGATGGAGATTCATGGTTGGATGCATAATGTTGTAAGGGAGAAAAGGTTGTGAGTGAGTAGCTTTATGCTTCCTTGACAGATACGTATCCCTTAATTCAGCTTGCCACCGATTAGCCTTCTTGAAAAAGAGTGACTATTGAAAGTCGAGGTGTATTGTTCACTGTATTAACTGATGTCTTTAAGCACAGGTACGATGCAGAAGTGTCAAATACAGCAGCAGTATGTTGTAATGCATGGTTGGTGAGGAAGTGCAGTAGGAATCTGAGGTACGTTTATGTAGCCTATTTTAGGGTGAAAAGCTGATTCTTTGTGAAAGGAACTCTAGTCAGATGCATACTTAGTAAATGTATTTATACAGAAAATTGTATTAAAATTAAAGAATTAAATAGATAATGCTCATTAAGTAATAATATATGCGTTAATAAATATGACACATTTAAAAATTCTTCATTATTGATTTGACTATATTTTCCCATTAAGAATTGTTGAAAGTCAGTGTATTGTTCAATAGATTTCAGTATGACTTGTCTGTCAGGTAGCCAAAGAAACTGCATACTCTCTGAGCATAAAAGTAATGAAGACTGGTATTATCAACCTAAAGGAGTGGCTCTGAAATATGTGAACTACAGCTGGACAAACCAACAGAGGGCAGTATGTAGTTGCAAAATAGGGTCAATCCCTTTGGTGCCTTTGTCTGAGATAAAAGCAGGATGTGCTTCATTATTTATCAAATAAATTGTCATGAAATGTGTTCTTTCAATGAAGTGATATATCTGGATTTAGGAAATCTGCTAGCATTTTTCTCTGATGCTATGATTTAATTTTCCAGTAATACACAATAGCTAACGTCATGAAGCTTTTTCCAAATATTACAGTGGAAATTTCTCAGAGGCTGAGAAACGAACACAATATTTAATAACATGTATTGGTATATATGCTGATGGGCCCTTTATTAAAGTGATTTTGGGCACGACTGTGATTTATACGGTACCTTTTCGGATTTAATATCCTCATTCCACAATTTTAGTTTATATATAAAAAAAAAAGTTGTGATAGATTTTAGAGCATTTGCAAGATGTTTCAGTTACTAAAAGCTCTTCTAGACAAGTAACAGATTGACACAGCAGCAGGAAATACACGCAAACACCAATAAGTATGTTTAAAATGACATCTTGCTTCATGTCTCAAAAGTGAATGATTCTCACAGTGAACTGAAGGGTTTGTGAGAAGCGGTGAAGTCATGCATACAGATGGCAGTGCCGGTATTGGTGGAAATGATGCTTCCTGAACTGTTGTAGCGGCGGTCCCAGAGGACCGAGCCACAGTCCAATAAGATGTCATGAAGACTAGACCGAGAGGAGCGCGCATCAGATCTCCCTCAATTAATCCACCATTAGATGCCTGAGATTCATGGCTCACTGCCTTTGCTTACTGCGTTGGAGCTCAAATCTAATTAGACTCTCTCTCTTTCTCTTTCTCACTCTCTCGGCTTCTCTTTCTCCATGTCCATCCCTCCTTAGATCGAAAGATAGACGGATCTTTCCTCACTGAGCCCTGTGGTTGGGTATTTTAGGTGTTCCTCCCTCCCTCTCCCCTCTCTCTCTCTCTCTCTCTCTCTCTCTCTCTCTCTCTCTCTCAGTATCTTATCCTTACAGCCACATACTCACTCTCAGTCTGTCCCTCTCTCGCACTCCTGCTTTCCCTCCCTCCCACTCTCTCTCTCTCTCTCTGTAACTCCCTCGCTCCTCTCATCCTCCTGTGACTTAGTTTGCCATGCGCAACAACTGGCAGACGTCTCTCCTGTTCTCCAGCGAGGTGACAAGCTTGTTCGGGAGGAGATCCTGCACGTTTGGGCACATGGTCTTATGGCAGCGACGGATCGGCGGCAGAACAACCTGAAGGAACGGAATCCTCAGCCTTCCGCATCACTGCCGGCTCAAGGCAGCGGACGAATGGGTGGCTTTGTGCTCAGCGGGCGCCGCTCTGTAGAGATCTCTAGGGTAAGCCTGCTTCAGTGGAGTAAGGATTTGTGCCTGTTTTTTTTTTCTGCCACTACTTTGCCTTTTGTTCCTTTTGTGACTCGTCACAATATCGTGGGGGAAAGAAAGATTTGTTGCCTTGGGTATTGTGTGAGCTGATTGTCACTGTGCTGCAGATTTGTGTAATCGCGCTACTATCGGGGCGGTGGATATTTTTCTGCTGGATTTGTCAACTGTGTTTGCCGTATTAACATATTCATGGGATTCCTGCTCCTTCAATTAAATGGCAATCACTGGCAGGCAGCAGGAGCCCTGTGTCAGTGAGCCTCTGTAATGATGTGTGAGTGGAATGAAGAGGAGCTTCACGAGAAAAAAAAAAAAGCTTTTTTGTCCCTTCTGTCCACGTTTTGTGTTCTCTTTTCTTTCGTTTGTCCTCTCTTTGTCCACCTCTCGTCATGTTTCGTTGTTCTGTGGTTCTCAAAAGCCCCAAAATGGAGGGAAAAGTCACAAAAGGATTGGGACAGTCACACTCGTGCACCTGCTGCAGGAAAAGCTTCTGGAGATGAAGCAGAAGATCATGTCTTTTTGCTGTTGGCCAGAGGAAGATGTTGTACCATGGGAACCTGGCTGTATGCATGCTTTGGGGGGCACGGGAGGGTGGTCTTTTAGCTTCGAAAGGGCTGTCCAAACAAGATAAGAAGGGAGTTTGTTTTTTGACAAGCCTGTTGTGCTGAAGCAGGGCTTGTGCTGCTGTCACAGTGTCTCTAGTGTGGTGTTTCTTCACTCCATGTCTTGGTTGATGTGTGAGTTCTGACTAAAATGTTGTAAGCATCAGTGGATGGGTGTGTCTGAGTGTTTCGAGCGTGTTAGATCCATCCACGGTCCATGTTTACGCCATGTTTTTGAATGTGTTGTATTGGCTTTCCACTGTAATGGTGAATCACCACTGTACTTCTTTGCATTTAAATGCTTTTTTTCCCAATGGCATGTAAGAAAATTTTCAAGAGAGCGGTTGTAAACGCATTTTGCACATTTACATCCTCACAGCAAAGAGAATCTTTAGATTTTTTTTAAATGTGTGTATATATATATATACATATATGTTCATGCTAATTTGTGGTTTCATGCGAGTCAGAAGGTGTGTATGAATGAATTCCACAAGGCTGGAAAAATACATGTTCTGATGTCCATCTTTTTCCACTTCCATTTGGGAGCTGCTGCACCCCTCAGAAAATGAGAGCCATAATAACAGTCATTGTTCCCCGTTTCTGACAGCCATCATTGCATTCCCTTTTTTCCCCCAAACGATCTGTAATTTGCTTCCCGCTGCTAATGGATTTTCTGTATGACTCCTCTTCTCTCTCTCCCTCACTCTCTCTCTTTCTCTCTTCCTCCCTCTCTGAATGTGTGTGATGAGCATGTGAGACTTTGAAGGTGACAGTGTTTGACTGTTAATGTGCTGTGCAATAGCGACATTAAACCTATGGCGAAGAGAAAGTCAAGCCACGCTTTTGTTTAATTCCTTCCTCCTTTACATCGTTCCCAGATCTGGCCTGGATGTTTGCGAGCGCTTCCACCCCCAGAGGCCCGGGCTGGACCGAGGACAGGACGTGAGGTCCGTGAGCACCAGGTAAGATGATCTCCCTCACCATCTGTCTCTCCACATAACTAGTTAAACCCAGGAAGGGAAGCGTTTTACATGCAATATCCTCCCTCTCCTGCTACAAATGCAAAGTGTGTTCATTTCTGTCTGCAGATGCAACCTTTGACGCTGGCCTTGCCTTGTGGTAAAGGGCATCTTCAATCAATTCCCCTAGAGAGAAAACTCTGCTTTGGCCTATGCCACTGTGGATGGCTGAAAGTCAGGCGAAGCCCCCTTTTTCTAAGGCTCTCTTCGGTGACGGGTATTCTTGGGTGGATAATACGGCTCTCGTTGTTATTGCTTAAGAATACGCGTAGTTGAGGAGAGTCATTGTCAACTGTCTTCGGGGAGATAACCTCCACTGGTCCCAAAAACCTTCTGGCTTTGCACTGTGGCCGTTTAGATTTTCACTTTGATTTCTGCAACAGGAGAAAGCTCTTGCTCTCGTTGGATTGTCTCCACCTACATTGGCAAAGCGCTGCTTTATGTACTGCTACCCAACAAGAGGCATTTTGCATTTCACACAACTTGTTTGTTTTTTGTTTTTGTCTTGGTGCGTGTGAGGGGCGGTTCATGGGGAACGGCGTTATTTTTGCTCTCTTCAGGGAGTATTTTAGTGTACACATGCCTGCTTGCCTGGCTGATAGGAATGCATTTACTGCTCTTTATTGTTAGTCCTGAGCACCAGCGGGAGCCCCGGACTGCATGGGGTGTTCACACAGATTGATTTTGAGATGGCATTAGGCGTACAGTTTTTTTTTACTATTCAGCTGACAGCGATGGGAGGCAAAATGTCCACGGCATCTAAGAGGCTTTGCTATGAAAGGGGAGGGGCTTCAAGTCTAATTACGAAACGCAACTAAGCAGAAGCAGCATAATAGATTACATGAACGTATCTACTGGGCTCACAGCATCAGCTGTTTCCTTCTGATTGTAGCACAGTTTCTCAGGACAAAAACTGATTGAATATTTTTTTTCCCCTCCTAGATAAAGACACACGTTCACATAATGTTCTTTTCCAAACCGCTAATTACTTTTTAATGATGCGCTCAAATGTCTGAGTTAGCTTGTGCTGGTGAAAGCCAATGAGGCCTGTGGCGTATAAAGATGGTCAGTGTTTTTAAAGCAGTCATATCTTTATCTTTTAGTATGCTGCTTGTATAATATGTAACCAAACAATTTTCATATAACTGAATGCATGTAGGATGAACCTTTAATGAAAGTTTTCCATTATTTATAAATAATGTTTGTGTGAGTTACAATTTAATTGTTATATAGAACTGTAAATGCATAGCTTACTTCTTTCATTCTCTGCTTTTTAAAGGCCTAGAGACACAATCTAAATTGGCTGTTTTAGTCACATTAGCCACAGAACTTGTGAAAGTAACTAGAGGCTTATTAGTAATGCTCATGAAAAGTTGACCGACACAAAGCATATTGCTTATGTTATTATGTAATCTAACGATATAATGCTGATATTATACATATCACATGGTTATATCAAGGACTATTATATTATAGTATTCTTTACTTTATTACTGTGATTCTGTCATACTTTGTTACTTCAATGTTTTTTCACTGTAATTGTATTTCGCTCAAAATTAGCACTTACTGAATGATTTTACTTGACACTGAATGTGCCGTTATCATTAAGTCATGGCAAATGTTGTATCCAATGACAATTTGAAGCCCTAAATAAACTCTCTATAAAAAGTCTGGAACATTGTTATGAATTTGTCATGACTTGAGTGAGTTTACTCTGCCTTCCCCCTGTTTCCTCTCTCTGTGTTAATAGCTTTCATACACCTGTATCCGTGCAGGTGTTTTCCTCTTTATGATTACCTCTCCCACCCACCGAGCTAATTTCAGCTTTGAAAAAAAAAAGAGAGAGGAAAAACATTAAATAACCCATGGAAATGTCACTAGTTTACTAAATAACGACTTTATTTGGCATGCTTTTCTCTCTCTCGTGCACATTAGTGGAGGTGTTTAACTATTGTGTAGCAGAGAAGCATTTCAAATCCATTTGAACTTTATTCAGACTTACATTCCCCTCTTGGGCTGCTATCAACAACAGGCAGGTAATGACACTTTAAAACTAATCTATTTTTGGGTGTTTGTGACACACGCCCTTAGTGCGAAACCTGGATCAAGCGCTCCATTTTACCAGGATTTAGGGAGAAGAAATTGTGCTATGGGGGAATAAGAAAAAAATACAACTCTTTGATCAAAATGCGTACAACTGTATTTTTTATTTTTTATTTTTTCACAAGATGCGTTGCCCACTTGATACTTGTGCTGGCAAGTGCTGGTTTGCTTTAAAGCAGTTGTCAGAAATAAGCTGACAGATTCTTGTATGCCAACTGCTACCCAGAATTCTGTGTAGGCAAACGTGATCTAGACTAAACAGACATTAGCACACACTCCAAAGATTCTGCATACTTGGCTGAGCTCGAAGCTGCGCTATCAGCTCACCCATATGATATGAGAATGCTGTTCATGTGTGCGTGTGAGCGGGCGCTCTGTTTTTATCCCTTACGGAGGCAGAGATGTTGGATACCTTAAAAACTCGGGAGCGGTGCTGCCCCCAAAGCCTGTTTTTTTTTTTTTTTTTCTTTTTTGAAGAGACTCTCGGCTTTTAGCTATTCGTATCAGAGGCCAGTCGTAGTTTTAGTTAAAGGGCCAAAAGAGGCGAAAGTATGTGAAGTTGAAGATGGAGAAACTGGGGTCTTGCTATTGTTTGCTCAAGGCTATTAAAGCAACGAATGCGTTGTGGTGACTGAAAGCTCTCAACGCGGCCGTCGCAGGCCTCATGGTCAAGTGGCTGCACTTAAAACATTTGAATACTCTGAAAGGCCCACGAAATTGTGTTTGGCCCATCTCTATCTCTCAGTCTCTGCCTCGCTCCCTTCCCCCTCCCTCTTTGCTCTCGTATAAGCTCTGACCTTTTGATACATAATCATCTCCTGGGGGCTGCACGCAGAGCCTTTGTTTACTCCATCATCAGGACCACCTTCAGACAAGACCCCCCTCCTCCCACAGCCCTTCTCTTCCCTCTCCATGCAGGTCATATCTTTAATTATTCTGTGATAATTAGTCCAGCAGGGCATTTTCATCTGCATTGATATATGTGCAGTTCAGGGTAGGACGCTCGCTTTGTGAGTTTAAGAGCACGCGGAGGTGATCGGTATGCATACCATCTGCCCTCCAATTGCCTTCGACAATTTCGCTGCGGAATAAATGGAGGCCTATCGGCACAAAACAAAATAAGCAAATCAATTATCTGCTCCGCTGCAGCTCTTTTACCGAGCACTACGCATTTCGCATGTAGCGTGGGCTCTCCGTGAGAAACAATCTGTCAGGTCCTCGCTTAACTGAGGCGAGATCGACACGAAGGTTTTGTTTTGTTTTTTAAATACAACTCACCATTCGCTCTTTGGTTGTTCATGCACTTCTGCTAATTGAATAGCCACGTGTCCTGTCATCGCAGCTGGTTTAACCTCGCGTATCGCCATCGAGGCATCGGAAGGAATCAACAGCTCTTTCAGAGGTAGATTTTAAGCATTCCGCAGCTCATAAGTCAAAAGTGCGAAATAAAACCGACTCGGAGAGGCAGTTCACTCAGCCAGCTTTGTTTCATCCTCGGTGAGATTGACACCAACAGGAATTCCAGATCAACAGTTGCCAGTTTTGTGTGCTTAGAGCTGACACATTGACACACATAGCACTGCATCTCTCTGTTAAACAAATGGCTCGTTGAGCCGCGGCTGACTCCGAGATCAAATAAAAGCTTGCCTAAATCCTCTCAAGGAGGACAAACTCTTGTTCTGTCAGCAAGACGAGCGACTGTTGTATTCGCTGCTAATCAACTTTCACACTTCAAGAGCTAAGTGTGCAGCCGATCCATCGGCCTCAAACCCACAAGAGCACGCGTGTTGCTATCACAACGTTTTCGGGATGGGCCCTGGCCAGCTGTTGTGGGTCCAGATGCGCACGCCTTGCTCTTTTCTCACTTGTGCTTTATCACTCTGACTGCCGGTGAAGAAAGTTTTCGCAGATTGCTGTCGAACAGAACGCTACGGCTTGGCTCGTGCGTAGATCAGTTTTCATGATACATCTAACTCTCACAGGATTGGCCAGAACCCTGCCGAGAGAGTCTGTGCTGCTACAGCCATCTGGCATGCGTTGGGTCAGCAATGCCTCCCTGCCCTCTGTTTTGGCCTCTATCTCAATCCTGCCCAGAGTTGTTTAACAGATATTTACTGTCCGCTTGCCAATCGCTCATCTTCATCATTTGTTTTCCTTTTGTGCTGTATAACGGGTTAGGGCTTACTGGTTGTGCTTGGAAGACTGCGTGGATTGAATTAGTTAGCCAATTTAGCTCATTAGTCATTTAGCTGATGTTTCTATCCACCGCGATGTACAGCGTGCTTAGTGCTATGACAATCCCGCTGGAGCAGGCAGGGGTTAAGTGCTTTCCTCAAAGGTGCAATGGTGATTTTTCATGGTGTCTAAGTGTTGCAGGATATGAACAGTCACGGTTGGATGAAAGTGTCTGCTAAACGAACAAATGTAAAAAGTACAAAAAGCAAAGCTTTAAGTTTCATTGCATTTCTCAGGTGGTAGCATTGCTAGTTTTTAAACCATTTAGCTTCTTCGACTATATTGTGTATTTCCATTCCTTATTGGTAAAAAGTGGTACAAAGTACATAAATGTATACAGTACTTGAGTTCAAGTACAGATACCCTATTAAACAGTAGTCTTGTGAAAGTAATTGTTTTACATTTTTTGACTTTTAAGTCAATTGCTTTAATTGAATTATCCAAGCATGTTAGCAGTATGAATTCAATCTAAACAGTAATTCAGCGGTTTGTAAATTAGTTATGTTGTAGCAGTTTTTACCTTTTTTTAAACGAAAAAAAAAAAATCATCAAATCATTAATCACCAAACTCATCAACAGTTCCCAAAAACATCAAAAAGTACCACAGCATTTCCACGAGTTGTGTTGTTTGTTGATTTATTGTTGATGTTTCTGATGTATTTTGGTACACCTCATTCAGTGGTAATCATCGAATGTTCCACTTAGAGTGTTTTTAATATTTCATGTTTAATTAAAAATTAAGAATAGCTTAAATATAGAAGGGTACGTACATGTAGTGTAACTACAGTACCTTTCTCAAAACCAGGGTTTCTTGGTTCCCTGCCGAACCCCTAGGAAATGAAATAAGTTCAAATACATTATTTAAAAATAAAATCTGTTAGAATAATTAACATTTGTTTACCTGCATGTCTTGTGACCATTAACCCAGCTAACAAAAATAAGTTAGCTTACATACCCAAGTCATGAAAACGTTATTTATATGTTCTCTGAAAGCTCAAAATATAAAGTTTTTTAAATGTTTCAAAAACAAGTAGTAATATTTAAAAATGGTTATTTGAATGTCTAACTAAAACGTGTAAGAAAATAAAAGTTCAATAAAAAGATGTAAAAATAATGTTTTTGTGCTAGCATTTTAAAAACAATATTAAAGACCAGAAAACCCTAAACGAACCTCCTATTAAGGTTTTTAAATTTCCAGCAGTTCCTTGTTAGTTGGGAACCAAAAACGGACATGCAAATGTGTTCTTATACTACCTTATTACACGGCTTCGTGGAATACTCGATTCTGATTGGTCAGTCGCCACATTCCAGGGTTTGTTATTTCGAGATAACAAAGTTAAAATAGAGGACTTGCTTCGGTATGCCGTTAAGCCTGTCTGGCTTTATTCTGCAATAACAACCTGCTGGATGTACATTATCCCTTAAAGCAATTTGTACATATTTCACAAGGTGGCAAATTCATATAACCTAATTTGTACAAATTCATACGAGTTTTGCTAAATCTGTACAAATGACCTACACCCAATCCCGCCCCTAAACCTATACTGGGGTTTTAGACAAATTGTGCAAAATCGTGTATAATGAGGTTGTACGAATTTGTACGAATTAGCCACCTCGTAAAATACATACGAATTGGTCGTGAGACTGTGTTGGACTCATCTAGTAAACATTTTAGGTCACAACCTTTCAATTGCTAGCACAGAACTTTAACCATTAAACAGCACAGTATGTTCCACAAAGGTGCATCACAGCAGCTAATTATTTTTTTCATTATATCCTTTATTAAATGTAGAACTGCTTCTTGTCACATGTACTTAAGCTGTTCCTCCAGCACTAGCTGACTGAAACCTGCGAGACCTCCAGTGAGTACAGGGACGAAGTGGAGAGGACTACAAGGGCTGACACTTTTCTTGTTAAAGTAACCCAAAGGTCAGCCACAACCCGATCCTTCCAATCCAGGTAGAGCTGCCGGTAAAGCTGTCCAACACCTCGCTTTTTCTCAGTGCCCCCAAATCCTTGACTGGCAGTCAAAAGAGCCCTGAGCAGAATCAGAGGTGTAGTTGACCGCCTCTCGTCTGCGCTTTGCAAACCATCCCTTCAAGTCGCCTTTAATCCTCTGCTAGCCCGGCTAGCCGCGGTGCCTTTAATCCCGATGCTTTCTGACAGAACTGAGCCCAGGCCTGAAGTTTAGGCTCTGCTTGCTTGGGAGAAATAAGGTGATGGTGAGAAGCGTTTCAGAGCTCAGCCAAACAGAGCTGAGTCTGGACGCATCCGATGACAAACAGACACGGCCCGGATCTGCCTTATGGCTGATGGTTAGTGAGCCTGAACCTGCTCTGTTATCATTCAACATGCTTTTCTCTGCAGTCTTCCATCAGTGTCAGATGGAGGAAAGCAGAGATGACAACAAATAGTAGCTTCTAACCTCTGATGTTTAAAGTGATTGACTGGTTAAAAATAGTGTGTTTGAAAAAGGTTGTTATTTGCTTTCAGCAGGTCTCCTTTTTAGCTGCCAATTTCATATGCTGCAAAGAATCACATCCTCTCTCTCTCTCTCTCTCTCTCTGTAGTTCTCCAATAAAAGTATTTAAACATTATTACAACATGATAAACAAAAGACTTGTTTCCAGAGATTGAATATATTGATTTGCTTCCTGTTCATTATTTTCTTGTTTTGAACATGTGTTTTGTTAGATTTATTTTTAAAGAAAAAAAAGAGAAGTTTTCTCTGAAAACTTACTAATTTACTAATTTACTTTAGAAGCAAATGATAAGAATTTAAGGATGTTTATACACTCTACTGCTCAAAACATATATATTTTTTAATACAAATGTGAAAGTAATGGCATTCATAGTGTTACAAATGGTTTATATTTAAATGCTTTTCTTTATGCAACTGAAAAATTATGTTTTGTGGTTTCCACAAAGTATATAGATATTCATAAAATTATTACTGAAGGATCCTGTGACACAAGTAAAGGCTGCCGAAAATTCTGCTTTACAAGCACAGGAATGAATTACATGTTAAAAGAGAAAATATTTTATGTTACTGTATTTTTTATCAAATAACACATGGGATTTCTTATAAAAACATTCAAAATCTTAACAAACCCAAACTTTTAATGACTTTTAATGTCATTTACATTGTTTCATTAGATGTTGAGTTGTCATTTTGTATATTATTTTTGTTGGGATATCTGTGCTCAGTTTGAGGGATTTCTGTATGAACGCTCTTTTTTCATGTCTCCACCAAAGATGTGCTGCTAGATTCAGACCTCTGTGGAACACTGAAGGGAAAATGAAAGAGTGTTAATGTTTAATGCTCCACCAACAACAGAGAATAGGAAGTTAATCTAAAATGTCATGCATTTTGAACCTCAACGTTTCACTCGATCTGAATTTTCATAGACCTGTCATTTATATGAATTACTGTATCAATTAATTGGAATGACTGGGAAGCTGTGTGGTTCCTCCTGGAACAATATTGCAGTATATTTCTCTGTTGTTTCATCATATCAGAAATAGTTATGGTTTCCAATATTCTTTTTGTTCTGGATGTCTGCCAAGTTCTACACAGGCAGTGTTGCCAGACGGCAGGCATTTTCAATCCAGAATGCTAAGACCTACTGTGGTTGGCAGAGAAGAAAAACATTCGAAGCTTGACATTTGTTAATGCTTTGTCCTAATCCACGGAAGACATAAATGTAGAACAAAAAAAAAGTGAATAAAAATGAATAGGAATTCTCTAATTTCTCTGTAAAGAATGCAGAAACTGTTGAGTGTGCAGTTGAAGAGAAAGAAAGAAAAGCATTTACACTGAAAGTCACACACACACACACACACACACAAAAATACTGATGAAAGAGCTGTAATTTTCCATGCATGCTGCAAATAGAACATTTCCTTGTGTTACTCTTTTCAGAAACATCAAATGTTTTGTGTCATGAATGTTATTTACAGAGGTTTTCTGAGAAGCCCAACAAGAAAAAGAAAAAAAAAAAAAAAAGGAAAAGGGAAAAAAGGGAAAGTGAACCAAGATCTGTTTTCTCTCTTCCCTGTTGCTGACACTGTCACAGGAGGTAGCCTGTTAAACGCAGGAAACCGTTTGGTGTGTTTCTCTCTCTCTCTGACTGCCACACAACGCTGTTTGTCGTTCCCTTTTGAACAGTTGCCTCCCAGATCAAAGCATGCATGAAAGTGTGCAGGTTAGTTAAAACCAGAGATGTGTTGAACCACGTTCCATATTCACACACACACACACACACACAGAGCTCAGTCACTAGCGATAGTTCCACTCTGATGATAAAGCAATGTGCTTGTGTAAAAGGTATAAGAGACCGCAAATGAAAGAGACCTATTGATGCTGAGGAACTCACAGGCATTTCTGAGTAAAATAAAAAAAGAGTTAAATGTTAAGCATTATTGTTAGCATATTAATAAGTTGCTATTTGGCCATTTTGAAAGCATTTGTAAAATTGTGACATTTTCTGTAAAATGACTTCCTAAATCCACTGAAAGTCTTTCAGATGAATAAATATACAACATTTTGTCTTTAAGTGAATTTGTAAAATAAATCAGGTAAATGATAGAATTCAAGTCTTCAGTGTAACATGGCTCTTTAGAAATCATTCTAATATTCAAATTTGCTGATCAATGTATGTTACTATCACTCTTGAAAAGTTGTACTGCTTAAGATTTTTGTGGAAACTGTGTCATTTCTTATTAGTTTTGGACAAATAAGAACATTTCAAATGGATTTAAACTAGCAATAATCAACAGTATACATGCCTTTAGGCTGTCACATGAATCTTTGATTAATTAAAAATTAAAACATAAAACTTAATGACCTCAAGCTTTTGAATGGTAGTGCAGCCTATTATTGAATATAATTGTGCATTACTTTATATTCATTAAAATATATGCAATGCAATTTAATGTTAGCAAAATAATTAATACATATTTAGTTTGTTTTGGTTTGGTTTTATTATTTGTCATCATACCGACTAAACATCTGAATCCGTATCATTTTTTTAAACAAGCCATATCAAAGTCATTTTGTTCAGTATTGAATTTCTGATCATCTACTTCTGCAACTGTTTAAAGGCCTTTAAATATATAGCCGGCTGTTTTGTTTTACAGCAGGGCAGTGAAATATCCCAGTGTACTGACAGCAGCTCTGCTCACAAACGACTAATCAAGCCGCCTTCCTTCGCTTTGTAAATGAAAGGACACTTATCTGATGTCAGGTTTGTTACTGCCCAAGGACTGAGATCATTTCTCTTTCAGCATACAAACGCTGGGTGACGAGAATCAATCAAACGCTGATTCACCGAATTGGCCAACACGGAGGAGAGGAAAAAATTCACAGGAGCCAAGTGTGTCATCTGTTGCCAGAGTCTGTATGTGTGATGACAATGGCGTGCTGGATTCTGGTCCAGAACACTGGGTCTGTACTACTACAGCTGCTTGATTATAATGATATTCTGACCCCTGCTGATTCTAGAGGATCCACAATCCCTCTGATCAGTAAGTTGCCTTGGGCTTATCAGCTCTCAGCATGAGGAGGCTGCTGTCCCGAACATAAATATTAGATTTGAAAAATATAGGGCGAATATGAATCTAAGGGAAAGCAAATAGAAAATACATTTTGGGACGTTGTTTTGGTAATTATCTCTGTGTAAATATTTCAATGAAAGATGTGTACCGCATTCAAAGTGCACTAAACTCTGCATTACTGTGATTATAATGAGTGACAAAAATAATTGTCTTGCTATAAAGGACAAAATTGCGTTGAAGGCTAAGTAGACTGCAAAACAAAAAACACTTGAGGTGCAACACATGCACACAGACCCGGAGGCACACACACACACACACACACACAGCACTGAGAAGCTCAGCTCGGCTCCAGAGTTGCAGATTTGAAAAATAAAGCTCCTCAGCAGTCGGCAGGTGTTTGAACATCAAGCCCTGCTCACGTTTGGCCTGCTGTGTTGGGCTGGAGAGAAACCTGCTCCGACTGCAAAGACGAGAGATGCAAGCTGGCAGGAGGAGGAATAAACACTAGTGAATGGAAGGTGAAGTGACCTAATTCTGCATGCGATGGCAGAGGTGTCTACATAAAAACAACAAAACAAAGCGTCTTGTCTTAAGGCTAAATGGAATTACAAGTCTGATAAGACATGCTGGATTTTCATTCTTTCATTCTGTCTCATGTATTACGGCACAATATTACGTTGAAAAACACATCTGTTGGAAATATTTGTTTTTATAATAAAGTAGAACTCTGTAAATGGCTTTTGTGTGATGATTTACTGTACCCTGACAGTGTTTGCACTGACTTTATAAGAAAATGTGTGAAATTCTTTGTTTTACATGATATGTTATTTCATTAGATTTTTGATTTCCAGCATCTCCATATTTGAATTTCTATGTCTGTTAAATAAATATAATTATGTAATTATTTAATATAGTAATAAACCTCACTCTTAAAAACAAAGGTTCTTTATTGACATCTATAGACTTCATTAACAGCCCTTAACATCCATGAAATATCTCTATTTGGCAAAAAAAAAAAAAGAAAAAAAAAATGTTTACATGTTGAATATTGCATAATACCACAGCTCAGAGATATGGTAACTTGGAGTCATCAGACTTTGAACCACAGGTTTACAGAGGAAAAAAAGAGGGGGAGGAGCCAGCGGCATAGTTTTGATAAGCCGTTCCCCTCATTGTGAGACTGGCTCTAAACATTTAACCCTACATTCCATTTTTACATTTTTTAAATATGTCATTTGAACCAAGTCACATCAATATTCTCTACATTTATATGAACTTACAAATTATGACAACAATATTCAGACTAGATCTGGAAAATGTCAGAATCATAATATGATGAGTGTGTATATAATGTAGAGTTTAAAGAATTATAGTGACACTGAACTGCATATTAAATAAGCTTTATGATTATTCATAAATTTAACATCCACACTTAATTTCAAACAGTAATATAAAAGTCATATGAATTCATGAAATTGATGACATAAATGTAACCCTGGACCATACAGTAAGTAGCGCAGGTAAATTTGTAGCAACAGCCAACAATCTTTTTTTTCCCCAAAAAATCATTAGGATATTAAATAAAGATGAAGTTCCATGAAGATATTTTATAATTTCCTACCATAAATATATAAGACTTAATTTTTTATTAGTAATATGCATTGTTTATTATAAACCTCAGATTCCAGATTTTCTAATAGTTGTATTTCTGCCAAATATTGCCCTATCCTAACAAACCATACATCAGTGGAAAGCTTATTTATATTCAGCTTTATGTTTTCATTTAGGCTGATGTATAAAATGTCAAAATATTGACCCTTTTGTCTGGTGGTCCATCATATATGTGTAAATGGAAATATTAAAATATGTAAATTATTAATGCATGCAGATTAATTATTATACTGTATAGATAGATAGATTATTAATTAGATATCGCAAGTATTTTATTAAATACTGAAGACGGGGGTTATAAAATCGACACGTGCACGTGCAGCCTAGCCTTACCCTCCATGTAAACTTTGACCCTCTAAACTTCGTTTGTTGTCGGAATCTACCATTTCACCTAACTACTTAGATTGTGTCCATTCGTGTCAATTAAAAAAATAATAGGATGAAAAGAGACAATAGATGTGCGCACAGGTGGTTTAAGAATAGCACTTTATTATGTCTGCGTTAATACAAAGTTCACAGCTGCTGCTGAGGTGAGTTGTGATCGGTGACATAATGGACTAGTCGCGTGTTTTTAGAGCGCGTGCTTAGATCTGCTGGAGTCGAGCATTCTCGCGTCTCTATAACGGAGGAGAGATCGGATCATAATACACCAGGTCGGACATAATGGCTACAATGCTGAGCAAAGAATTGCCGGATATCGAGGTAAAGCGACATGCATAGTGTATCTGAGCTTTGTATATTTCGTTCGGCAGGAGGTTTTTGCACACTATGTTGGGCACGTGTCCATGTTTTAAAGTCAGGTAAGGTGATTTGTGTGGGAGACTGCGAGGCAAAACTTTGCAAATTGCTCTGTTGTGCATAACACAGACACATCGAAACAAGAATAAAAAGGTAATAAATGAAAATAATGCTTGATTTTAATAAAACAAAGACCTGAACTTAATATTGTACGTGTTCACTATATTTGAACCTAATTCTAGTTGTTTATTGCATAGCATTAAGATATTTATGATTGATGATGGTATTATATAAATTATGTTTTAGCATTAAATGTTGGTCTATTTACAGCTTTATTAAGAGGATTTTTGTATACAGTCTTTAATATTTACAATTGAATGACAGTTAAAATCCTTCTGAATGTTTTATAAGGTGAAGATAAATAAAAGGTCAAGTTTTTAAGGGCCTTGTGTGCTATTAGGAAGAGATTTCAGGACCTTGGACAGAGACTGTTCAGTAGTTGAGCTGTAAGTAGCTGTTCAACACTGATGAAGCCATAATTAGCAGCTTAATGAAAATGTACAGTTCCAATTTAAGGATAATTTCCTCCAGATAAACAAGTGTACAGTCACATATGTTCCACAATTTCTTCTGATGTACAATGCACTTTGGAGGCAACGGGCCCATTGATTTGTGAGCAGTGTATGATTGATGGCCTACTTTGTTTCCCTTTTTAGATTTCAAAGCATTACTTTTAAATCATGTTTAGTTTCTATCAAGTGCACTTGAGCAAGCAGGTTGCTAATTTAGTGGTTAAATTAGTCTAGAAAAACAGGGACATTAAATGTTTTTTTTTTTTTTAAAGATTTCAGTCCCTCAATTAAAATCAATTAACTTAATCAAAACATAAGAAGGCATAATCAAATGTTTTAATTTTGATCCTTCTGAAACTATGCTTCAATTCAGGCCTGTTCTCAACTTCCCTGTCTCTGTATTTTCAGTATTAGTTCCTGCTGTCCGTAGCGTGTGCCATGTTTGATCTAGCATTAGCACATCTGATTTACATGAATCTTATCTGTTAGCGGCGAGCCTTAGAGAAGACGATCTTCTTTATGACGTCTTGGTATGCACAGCACATGCGTATGACATCTCTGCTCAGGTGAGATAAAGCTTTCTCTTTTAAGTTGAGCAGATATGGGCATTGACTTTCATAGAGAAAATAGAACTGTTACTGACGACTCTCATTAGCATTTCTATTCATGAGTGTTATGACTATGGCAACGTGACCTTGGCGTGCAGAGTGCACTTAAAACGTGCTCTAAACGACTCCTGTCTGCCACTGAAAATACCTCACTAAATGTCATAATAATGGCTGTCCGTGGGGCAATTAAATTGGCCATTCATTTTGGCAGTGCTGTCAGACGTCTCATTTTAATATCCTGCTTTTCCGAGAGCGCTAAACGTGTGCCTTTGTGTGTGCTCACGGATTCATTAAAAAATCCTCCGGGATGGCCATCAGTGTTCGTTAAAAACCAGATTAATGTGGCCGCTTACACAAAGGGCTACGGCTTTTTATGGAAGGCCCCGAACCCCAACAATGACCACTTCCTGATAGCGAGTCAAGTACCGTGATAGAAAATTGTCAACTTAAAAGCCAAAATTGCAATATGAACGTTATGAAAGCCCCATTAGCTGACAGACATCCATATCATGGACGCCAAAGTCAGATGCTTTACCTGCTGGAGCTTTTATCCATGCTGTAAAAAAAGAAGTCCTTTTCACATCTAGGAGGAAACTTGGGAATATTTATAATCCAGTAATGGTCTGCGATTACATGTGGTGCTTACCAAGACATTGGCCTCATGACATATGCTACTGATGTAAGTGCTTACATAAATGGTTACATAGTGATTGCACAAGGTAGAAACACTGCTCTCTGTCAGTGAGCAAAAGTGTATACTTGTTTAAAACAGATTCGTTAGGAAGGAGGAGCTTTTATTTTTGCATTTAGTGTGGGTATTAAAGCTAATACATAAACACACCCAAAAACTTAAGTACTATTTATTTCTCAGATCTAAAGGTACTAGAATCTAACAAAACAATTTGTCAGGACTAAGTATAGGGACTATTTCTCAGTTTTTAGTTGCTGATTAGCATGTCTGTTATTAACATATTGGCCGTTTAATAGTACCTATAAAGCATGTATTCTTTGCATGACAATTTTCTACATCCCTAATCGTACACAAAACTTACCAACTACAAAGAACTGGATCTTAAAATAAAGTGACCAACAATTTTTATCATTTTATGATGCAAATGAAATAAGACTTGAGACAGATTAGAATGGTTTCCAAAGGATCATGTGACACTGAATGACTGAAGAAAATTAATTTGCCATCACAGAAATAAATGATATTTTAATATATATATATATATATATATATATAAAATGAACAGTTCTTTCAAAATGAAAGTTTTCACAATAATGATATTTTTACTATTTTGTCATATCAATATATATATATATATATATATATATATATATAGATATTCTGTATTCAGATTTGATCCAGAAAATTGCAATATCATACTATTAAATTTCAAAGAAATGTTAACAGTGGTCTAAGAACTGGATGTTAATAGGCTTTGATTATTCATTAAATTAATATTTACCATAAATGACTAATTATAATATCTTTGATATTAAAATATCACATTTTATTGAATGAACTAAATTAGGTTAGAATTAAAATAGACAAATAGATAGATAAATAGGCAAGGCAAGGCAAGTTTATTTATATAGCACATTTCATACACAGAGGTAATTCAAGGTGCTTTACATAAAAA
>JAUCMS010000044.1:6394404-6413128 GCA_032357445.1 Enteromius radiatus | reverse complement strand
TCTTGTTGAGATATATAGTTGAGTATCATCAGCATAACAATGAAAATTAATCCCGTGTTTTCTAATAATATTACCAAGGAATAAACAATAGAATATAGACTTTTTTTTGCTATGTACTTTATTTGTTCTACATTGATTACCAAAACACACATTATACCTTTAGCGATGATGAGCTTTTAACAATCTTGATTATGTGTAATTGTTCTTTAGAGTATCCTCGCCTTGAACCCAAGGGTGAAGACCCACGCAAACCTCTATTCCACCGCCTCTAAGAAGAACGAGAAGAAGCACTGGAAGAGAAACCCAGAGAGGAGCTGTGATGTGAGTAAACAAAGTTCTTCTCACAGGCTGCCTGAAATAACTCGCTTTTCCAAAACTCTCACATATACTGCTGCCTTTGAGTTTTACATTAAATATTAAAGAAACAGGCAATGGGAAGAAAAGACTTTGTCAGGACATTCCAAACGTACACGTCTTCCCCTGTTTGTGGAGTGTTTACATGCTGCCGATTGTCACAACATGCATGATGAAAATTAGAAGTTGAAGTAGAACAACAGTGAGCCGTAAAGATGTTAGAGCTGGTTCTCTGAATCTCCTGGAAACTGTATCCCTTATATCCTCTTCTGAGAGCAAACTTCGTCCCAGTTTACCGATGATAATGAGTACTTTGTGATGTAGTTTATGGTGTGGTGATTCAATGATTATGTCGGCGATGGCTGTGATCATATTACTCTGATGAGCAGTAATAGGGCCGAAGATTATAATTCTATAATTAGTTCCAGCCGCCTAGTTTGTCCAATTATTGTAGAGATTCAAATTTTGACTCCTTCTGCCCTTTTGCTTACAATTTGTCAGTGAGTAATTCTTTAGCACTCATCAGAAAACTGCAGCAAAAGCCTAAAGGAGACATTATGAAAATGCATCATAAGCAGATGCCCCCCCAACCCCCTCCCTCCCAAATCCCCCAAGTGGATTAAATATTCCAAATTTCCTCTCAATTATTATCATATCCTGTGAGCCCTATGAGTCAAGGCTCATAAGCATATTCAAATGTTCATTTTAAATGCTTTTCCACCATGTGGCGACTGTGTTGATGAAATACCAAATCTTGTTTCCAGAGCTTGCATATTAATTAGCTGTTAAATTATACTACCAATTCCCAGCACTAAGCATTTTGTCTAATTAATAATAATAAAGCCCCCAAGATGTTGGATTAGACTAATCCTTTGCAGGGAAAATGCTACACATAATTTCAAGAGAAAATGTCAATGGTTATCCCAGTCCCAACAATGCCTCGGTGTAATTGGAAATGTAATTATGTTTCATTTTAGCACACAGATGAGTTTTAATACCACACAGAAGCAGAGATTAGTCTACTGTGACACAGGGTTGACCAAGGTCAAGTATTTTTGCATTTCAAATCACAACACAAAATAACACATGGAGCTTTATATGGTATAAGAAAAGTTAGATATATAAGATTATCTACATAAACTGGTGATTGAAGCAATTAAGCATTCTATAACAGCTCTGCTCCAGAGCCCACTTCTTGACTGAAGAAACACACTGCCATTACAAACACTTAGTCTACTATTATTATTATTATTTTTAACATGTGGGCAATATAGGGAATTCATGTTTGTGAAATTTCCATAGAGTAGCAAGGCACTTACTCTGAGGATGTGTTTGATGCAGTGTGTCTAGGATATATTACTCATTTCAAATGTTAATAAAAATAAGTTAATATAAATCTTTTTTATATTTGAAAAGAACATTTTATAATATTTTTCTCTACATGTCTACCTTCATCACATCTCTTCATGCCTGCATCCATTTTATCTTCTGTTACACAAATTTGTTTGTTTGTTTGTTTTCTGTTTATCATGTGGTTTATTATTTGTGACTATGGATGTGTCAATACTGGTTAGCAAGCACATGGTATTCCAGTAATCATTTTTTTTATTAATTTAGAATAAATACTTTACAGATTTAAGGACTAGGACATATATATAACTTGCTTCCAGGATCCTTTTTAGAATGTTTTGAACAGCATTTATTTCAGATATAAATTCATACTATAATTGTCTTTTATATATTTTTTGATCACTTTAATGTGCCCTTCCTTAATAAAATAATTAATTTCTTAAAAATAAAATAAAATAAATAAAATTACCTCAAACTTTTGAAAGGTAATGTATTTTTATTAGTCATTATTTGTTATATTCCTTATTTATTTATACTGTATTTATCTTTCCACATTTATAGTTGTGTTGAGATATTTAGAAAGAGAAATGGCTTCTATCTGCTAACGCAATTACTTTTTCCTCTTCAAAACTTGTGATGCACATAAACTTTAATGATTAAATCACTACTTAAATGCGTAAGATTGATAGATTTATGTGAGGATCGTTCATCTCAATACAGCATCAGTATCAAAAGTACTTCAAGATTGATCCACCCATCAATCTTGCTGACATGCAGTTGTATTATGGGCTGTTAACAACCTCCTGATAGAGCAGTGTCAGATTGATCGCGGAGAGAGCAAAAACATGCCGCGACTTTCAAAAAACCCCGCTTCTCACTCCAAGTCCATCCTGCTCACAGATCCTACCATCAAAACGAAATTATATATAGTCAGATACTTGAACTTGGTGGAGGTTATTTCTCTGAAATCTTTTGTATCTACAATTCCAGCAAATTCTCCTTGTGGCAATCAAAGCATCTTGCACCATTTTAAAAAATTGAAAATGTGCATTGTAAAGCAGACTCTATTCTGAATCTGTATCTTGGCAGAGGTTTCTGCAACACAAGGTTGCCAGCTCAAGAACAGAATCCAGTGGAGGTTCATAAAAGAAGTATAGCAGAATATCAGATGGCTCGCTGGATTGGTTTCTTATTCACCACCCATCTGTGTTATAATAAAATGTAGTAACTCTGCCTCATGCCATAAATTAACTCAGTGTGTGAAATCGAGTTAGCCTCAATCTCAATCTGTTGTGATTTTATTTTCTTGGCGCCTCAGCCGTATATATGTGCGGGGGAATTTCCTGGCTGCTCATCCCTTTGAATTTCATTAAATAGCTTAAGTCAGTTGTCACAATGGCTTCTGTGAAACTGTATTAGCTTATGGAATAAAGAAAACAGCTTAAGCGGCTTGAACTTTGCCTCCTGAAAAGGGAGGGGCTGGGGAATCCTCTTTAATGCCTCTCTGATAATGTCAGCCGTGTCATGTTACAGTGTTAAATGGCACCAATTAATCCTTCCGTTTTAAAGTAGAAACTCGTAAATCTTTAAAAGCAGGATAATCTCTAAATAGTCTACTCGACGACATAATCCTTCAGTGTGGTCATATTCAAATCTACAGCCTACAGAATACTCCTCAAGGTTCAGAAAATGTTTGGCCGTTTTTCTCAACAGTGGTCTTAGAGAGCATCAATAAGGCCTATAAATGCACCACCAATGTATGGTTTACAGATAAAAAAAAACAGACAGACAAAAGGTTGGAGTTATCGTAAAACAATAAAAGTGGTTTTAATATTTCATATTACACAGGAGAATTTTTAATTTTTAAAATAGAAAGATACATGTTTCTCACAAAGGTTGTTATATATATATATATTACTATATTTTTCAAAGCCTGGTAATTGTAAAAAATAATGGCTTTTAAATATATTGTAGTGTTAAATAACTATATATATATATACTGTATATAAACTTTATAAGAATATTAATAATAGTTGGGTGACTCTTAAACAACAAAAACAAAACTTGAAACCATAGATTAAAATTCTTTCATATTTTACTCATCCTTTTTATGTTGTATTCTATGTGGAGCATTCAGTAAAATATATTTTGAGAAATTAGAGAATTTAAATGCTGTTAGTTCTGTTAAAGCCCACCCTAAAAATATGCAGTAATTGTGCAGTTTTTTGTCCCACCATTGTCTCTGTGTGTCTCCCTCCCACAGTCTTGTGTGAATTTGGAGAACAACTTCGATGACATCAAGCACACGACTTTGAGCGAGCGTGGGGCACTTCGGGAAGCGCTGAGGTAAGCACTGTTTCCATGGCAACAGTCACAGTCAACACAAAGAGGAGTTTTCGGGTGGGTAGCCGAAAGAACGCGTGTGCCGTTTGGCGAGGTGAGGACAAGTAGCGGCGCAAGTCATTCTTCATTATTGAGGGAATAGAGGGGTGTACAGGCAGCACTCGGCTCTGCTTTTCTCAGGGATTAATTTGTTGGAAGGAAGCCTCCCTCTGGGCTTTGCCTTGACTCTTCAACCCTGCAGGAGATGCTAAGGCTGAGTGCACAGTGAAAAATGTAAATGTTTAATTTGTTAGTTGAAAATGCTTTTGGGGATCCCAAGACAACATCAGAATACTTGATCATGAGGACCGCTGGTGTTTTGGTGTAGCTTTTTAGTGTGCAGTCTTAAAAAACAACGTAGGAGATAAATAAAGATTTGTGCTTTGCAAATAAGCTGAACCGGCTCCTAACTAAAATCTGTTGATCTTCATATAAATGAAATGTGTTGTGCAGCAGTGTTCAGCACTGAGCTCATTTTTGCACAGAGATCTGTTTGCATAGAGATCTGTTTATCTGTGTAAAGAATTAACTCTTTATCCGTTGTTTTTAAAATAGACATCTTTTGGGCTTTTTCTGACTGAAATGCGATGATTAAGTTGAATATAGTCTGCATTTTGGCCTTTGGGTATCATTCTGTGCCTGTAAATGACTGTGTAATGTGATCTCCTTCTCTTGTAAATTAGATTTCATGATGGTATGGCATGTGATAATTCTCCAAGCACAGATTTGATTGAAATTATGGCTGATACGAAAGGAAAAATGTAAAGGGGACATTTTATTTTCTGCATACAGCCTATGTGTGAGTGATATATTCACAATGTATTTGTGATTTTGCTAACAGTATAAAATTCAGAATGATAATTATTTTAGTTTGATGTTTATTTCTCATTAGATTACTTTGTATTCGTTACTTGTCTTGTACTTATTCATCATTCACTAAACATTGCTGTTTGTTGTTCTGTTATGATTAAATATCATATTGGGCTCATTAGGAGTTTTTGAAAGAAGCCTCTTATGCTCATCATATTTGTTTTGTTTTATTCTATTCTCATTTGCTGCTCAAGAAACATTTTTTTTATTATCAGTTTGTGCTGCTTAGGTTGAGGTTTTAATATAAATATAATTGAAATATAAATCTTTTGTTACAAAACAGTTTAAAAGTCTTTACTGTCACTTCTTCAGTTAAATCAAATGATAAGTTCATCCTTGTTGAAGAATAAAATAATAATACTTAACTTCAAGGTCACATTAGTTAAGTTGTTGTATCTGCTAACATTATTTAAGGGGTTACTCCACCACAAAATTAAAATTGTATTAAACCAGGAGGCTTTTGACTGTCCCATTGACTGCCAAGAAATGATCACTGTCAAGGTGCAGAAAAGTATGAAAGACATCATCAGAATAGTTTATTGTTACTGATTCCCTGACATGACACGTTCATTGCGACCCATTTAACCAATACATCATTTTACACACTAGCAATGCAACAAAATAATTGTAACGCCTTATGTCTGTGTTTGAGTGTTTCAGGCTTTTGTGTTACTTTCGTTTTCAAGTTTCATGTTCCTGTCCTTGTTTAGTTAATTAGTTACCCGTTCCACCTGTGTTCCTCACTTGAATTCTCCCTAATGTGTTCCTGTTTAAAAGCCCGTTTAGTGTGCCTTGTCCCTTGTCTGATTATTCATGTTGTTTTGGGTTCGTGTCGTCTGCCTGTAACCTGTGAGTAAAGATTACTTATAGTATTATATTAAACTGCATAAAGAAATTACCTGTCCTGTCTTTGCCTGCCTGAGTCTACACAGAACCATGACAATAATCAACTATGATCTAGTCCTCTAATAAAAAAAATATTTCATTATAGTTTACTCAGTAGTACTCAGGCTTGCACGGGAAGTTTGTGTGTCAGACTTATAATTAAAATGTGACTGTGAAACGGACTGTCCTAAATTGCTATAGTAGCATTATATTAATATTACAAAGCCTATTCATTTGGCGAATATATTTTTGAATAAACCACTATGTTCTAATAGTGATTAGCTAAGTGCTAATTCAAGCATGAAGTGGCGAGTTTTGCCACGACAAGCACCACTCACATTTTCTTCAGGTTCTAATCTATTTTTACACTCATCTTAAGTGAGGGTGTAGCACAAATGAGTTTTCTACATGTCTTCACACTTTGATTTGAATGAAAACAGCATATGCTATTTGTGTTCAGTGAACACTCCCTAAAAATGCGCTACAGTGACGCTAAAGTGTCAAATTGTTTAATAGAGTCATTCTTTTTGTTTTCATTCCATACAAAAAGTATTCTCGTATTCTGACTATGTTATTTACTTGGCAGTCAATGGGACAGTCACAAGCTTCCTGGTTTTCATCCAAAATATCATAAATTGTGTTTCGAAGATGAACGAAGCTTTTACGTGTTTGGAATGATTGTGAGGTTCCAAACCAGTTAATAAATGCTAACAAAGATGAATAAATAACACATATTCTATACACTGACTAGAGGTAATAGTCAAATGGAAGTGCCAAGTGGAATACCAGAGTGTATTGACTCTGGATGGGGTTTTCGTGGTCAGCCAAAAGATACTGTCATTGACGAGACAACAGTTAAATCATATCATATCATAGTCATATCATTTACCCTCTGTCTGTTCTGATCACATCTGATCTGATTTTCGGACATCTGTCTCCTAAACATAATGATCTATTCAAATGTATACTGAAATAGCACCACATAATGAGTTCATTTGAATAATATGTCTTAATTCTGCATGGCATCGAATATGCATGAGCACAGCATTGCATCTGCTGATCATGAATAAAAAACAAAACAGCAGCGAAAACCAAGAGTTGGGAGAAGAAAGAGCGCTAGAGAGATATTGGAGACATTAATGCACACTTTTGTCCTGCAGAGGTTTGATTTTAATCCTACTCTAAACGAGACTCCCCTGCAGTGCCGGTCGGCAGATTTGATGAAAGATTTAGGTTTTATAACAGCTAATAATGCTGAACATGAAAGTCAGAGCGGCGAGCTGTTCTGGTGCTCGTCACAGGAGGCAGCTGGCTTATTTGGCCTGTTTGTTGGGCGCAGAGGAAGCCCCAGGTCTGGATTCCCAGTGTCACGAAACAGCCAGAAAGTTGACTCCTCATTAAAAGACCACAGATTGGTTCAAATTGTGAAGCAAAAGTTACTTAAATACTACTTTCTCACCTCAAAACTCTCATCAAAGATGCAGCCTTACAGCTCAAATAACTGTATTTTGATGGCTTATCTTCATGTCAGTAAAATCACAAGCACTCCTAGCACTCACAGCATGAATCCACTTTGATTTCAGAATAAATCAGATAATGAAAAAGGAAAATTGTAATGTTTCATCCGGAAGAATTTTCTTGATGATTATGAGGTAAGGCCGTTTAGTCGTGATATTGAATTGTTTATATAAGACCTACTTTGACATTTCTATTAAAATTCTAGTCGTTTTTGACATGGTTCTGACATCTTCAGTTAATAAAGGGAGGCGGAGCTTATATTTATATTTATTTTGTTCTCATTTATAAAATAATCAGCAAATTTCAACCGCTTGTGATATCCTACACTGGCATGTAGAAATCTCATCTTAGGGGTCCCATTAGTAGGGTTGGGAACTGAGATCTGTTTTTAAATATGACTTGCATGTCCACATAGTCCACCTACTTACTCTAATGAGTAAGTTCTTTTTTAGTGAATGTAGGACACGTAGCGTGAAACTGTGAGACATAACCAGTCAGTACATGCACTTTTATTCATACAGTATGACTACCTTGAGGATACACAACAACATCTGGTCATTAATTTGTATTTTTTTCAAAGAAGTCTCATACGCTTAACATTTTGTTAAAAAATACAGCAATACTATTATAGTCTAAAATAACAGTAGTCTGTTTTTCAGAAGTCATTGAAAAATGCTGATTTGCTAATCAAGAAACTATCAGTCTTTACTGTCACTGTTTATCATTTTTTTCTTAATATATATACATATATAATAAACACAGCATTTTGCTATAGAACTTGCTAACTACCACATTATTAGGAAAGACGATTTGCAAAAATTCATAAAAATCTTATAATCACTTCTTCTGTTGGGGAAGCTGAATTCCAAATGATTGGCGTGAATGTACATATTTAGGTAGATCTTGGGAGCATTCCCTACAAAAACAAAAGTAATCAACTGCTGTGTTCATTATTATATATACCTCAATCGTTTAGGAGTGATTCTTGTCTACAACAATGGCTGACTGATAACAGCGCACTTGGGTGGGGGGGTCTAAAGTGTGGATTTTTATCATTATAGGGTTGATGTGTAGACACACTGCCAACACACATTTATGTTGAAAACAAGCTGTAAAAGTGAATTTAGCATCCGACGACCCCTTTTAAGAAACAGGAACAGAATCAGTAAATTCTTAAAGGGATAGTTTCTTACCCTCATGTAGTTCCAAACCCGTAAGATCTTTGTTCAACTTCTGAAGACAAACGAAGATATTGTTGAGCTTTCTCAAAGAATTCTGAGAGCTTTCTGAGTCTCTATAGACAGCAACACAACTACCACATTGTAGGCCCAGTCCATAACAGTCTATTTGACATCAGTGGTTTAACCTTATTTTCAAGACGCTATGAGAATACATAATAATGATTATTTTATGTAACAATTTCTTCTCATCCATGCCAGTCTCCACCATGCATTCATACGTAAGAGTACCATGACATGTTCGTGTGATCCTGCCGATGATGAACCTGGATGCGCTGCGCTTGTGTAGAGGAAGCAGAGGAATGTGTCAAATTAAGGTTGAACCATGAACTATTTCACTACGTTAATGATGTTCTTACTACTGTATATTTAAATGTGGTAGTCGCGTTGCTGTCTATGCAGAAAGCTCTCTGATTTGTCCCGAAATATCTTAATTTGTGTTCTTAAGCTCTAACAGGTTTGAAACGACATGAGGGTGCGTAATTAATGACAGTTTTCATTTTTGGGGGCGAGCTATCCCTTTAGAAATAGTCACAAAAGTTTCTCTGCACTTGTAGTAACAGTCTGAAAGGTGAGTCTGGCTTTATATGATACATTTCTCAATGAAAGCAAGGGTCTCAAAGCTGACAGCTGCCTTTAGTGTCTAATGTCAAACCGATTTCACAGATGTCAGATGACTGAAGTCAAGTAACATGTTGCGTTGTTGAAATGATGAGCTCTAATGAGGAGTAACTCCTCTTATTATTCTCTGCTCCACCACACCCCTGACAGAAGCCCTCTTTTTCTTTCGCTGTATTTTATTTAACACAGGAGCCACAGTATATAAAGGTGGATTGATCATTAAAACCTTCCTCTTATCCCAGCTGTCCCGGCACCTAGTCTGAAAGAAGGTGCCTTTGATTCGGAGCCAGGCTTAATTGGTCGTATCTAAAATGGTTTAAGTAATTAAGATGACAGAGCCGGTCTGTGAGAGGACACTTTCCTCATGTCCTCTCGCAGAGGTCTGGCACCTCTCTAGGGTCCTCATTATGACTCGGTCCCCACAAGTTACACGTCCTCACAAGTGAGGATTTGACGGGTATCTCTCCAAGTTGACCTCCCACACACAAATGATAAATTCATCATCTCTACAGAAGAGCGTTTGGGATTAAATTGGTAGTGGTGGGAGGCAGGAGGTGATTTGACAGCGTTCGCTAATGCCCACGTTGGTTTTGAAATGAGCTAACATTGTATCGTGTTTTGTTGCACTGAGTAATGCGCATGCTGCGTGTTATTGCACCAGAACAAGTGCGCTAGAGCAATCCAGAAGAGAATATGATGAAAATCTGGGTTGTAAAAAATCGAATTTACAAATTATTAAATGATTAGAAATATTTCTAGGTCACTATTGGAGTCAGTTTGTGACACTGCTCATGATTTGTTTGGGGTTTCATTTATAAAAATGTATGTGTTCTTTTTTTATTACTTTTTTAATATTACTATTTAAATGTAATTTATTTTCATCACATTATTATATATTTATATATAATATTTTAATCTAAATATTTAATAACTAGAATATTTTAATATCTAACACTTTTTATTAAACGAGAGTAACCCTGTTCCCAAGCCCTAGCCGTCCAAATAAAATGTTTTACAATTACTGTTCCCCCCCCCCCCTGAATTTTATGCATGCATATGCTCCTCAGTGGGTCAGGTTCTTAGCATCCCCTAGGCAAATCCTGCAGGCATCCTTGAAGGATGACTGTGCAAGTAAAAGAGAATGTATACTGAAGTGTCACAGGAAGACGCTTTCAAAGGATCTGCTTTAACCTCTCTTTCTGTAATAACAGGGACGAGTGGTGTAGGTCAGGTTTATGTGAGGCTTATGTGGTTGAAAGAAACCCTTTGTTTGTGTGCAGCTATACAGACCAAGGTAGTGACTGGATTTCTGAAATGAAAAGTCAATAAATCATTGAATTTTCTAATATTGTCTATGAATTAAAAAGGAGAGTGCAGCTTTATGTATTTTGACCCTGATAATTGAAGTACTGTGATGAACTATGGTCATAATACTCAAATATACATTTATTCATTCACATAAACTTGAAAATAACCAATCTTGTTCCCCTTAAACACTGATTTAGTATGAATACAGTCAATAATAATGTGAATCGTCTAATTAAGCTCGTAAATTTAATGTCACAAGTAAAAACTATATGCAATGTGCTCTGTAATTACCATCTGTTCAGTGAGTTTATTTTTTAACCTTAAAAAGGATGAAAGTGGACTTTTTGGGAAGACTGTAATATAGGATAGCTCAGTTAGAGATAAATGAAATAAATACAGTCCCTTGTCACTTTATGTATCTTGTATATTCCTTCCAGCTGTGCTAAGTGCAGACAACGCTACTTAATCAGGTTCATTAGGATTATTGATGGGATTCTCAGTTGTGGATCATTAACAGCCAAAGATTCCCGACCGCACTGCACTCCACATGTGCAGATGACTAGAACATATATTTCCCCAACATCAGTCAGATACGACCTCTGTCAGATGAAATGAGCGAACAACGCTCTGACACTATAGCGACATGAAGTATTACCGCTGACACAGTGCTGGAGCAGAATGCTTATCGCAGAGGTCATGTTTAGTTTGACCTCCCACTGTGGCTCATTTACCGGCAGGTGCAAAGACCAGGTAACACACGCAAATAAATAATGAAACAAGGTGCTGAATTTAAGAGTGCAGGGGTCAGAGCTTAGCGCTTCTTCATGCAAGAGAAAAACGCCCCATTTCCAATTCAAAATGTGAACGCTGGCTCCAGCGCTGCACTGTGCAATGCTAAGAAGGTATGTACTGTATATGCGTAAAACGAGTCGTTTTACATTTTACATACAAATATTTGAAGGCATAAATGTGAGATAATGCCATAACTGATATCACTGAGAATCCTCACGGCCACCATTCTTAAAAAATTTAAAAATCCCATCAACGTGCAGCATCTATCAGAGATCTCCCACAGCCCACAGCGTAAACCGACTCCCTTAATGACCACACTGCAATTATTCTGTCCTTGAAACTTCAAATGCATATTCATTTCACTGAATTGCATTTAAGGCTTAAGCTTATCATTTCTCAAGCAGTGTAGCATTGGCGTTTTGAGCATGCTACATGTCCCATGCTGTCAATAAAGTTGTCACTGGAACTTGGCTTTCGTTATGTTGATTAAGTATGATGGTGTTTTTCTATCTTGTAAATATGCTTGCTATATATTTACGAGATAAAATTGCGGTGTTGCAACACCACTACTGAACAGCGTCAAACAGACGCAACATTGTAGTCAGATTACAGAACAATTGGATTTTATGAGGTGGCTTTTTTTAGAGAGTCAACAACACAAAGCGCAACCAGTGCAGTCTGATTCCAAAATACTCCTATATGAAAAAAATAAATAAAAAATTTAATCACTGCTCCTGCACATATAACATACATGATCACCCCATAGCGTGTGAAGCTGGGGAAAGTGGAGGGTTTCTAAAGCATGCTGCAAACTGTTACCACAAGCGCTAGCCAAATATTTGAATGCTGAGCATCAAGCTTATTGACTAGTGATATAGAAGTAAATAATAGTAAGCTGTGCCATGTAATATGACATTATTATGTCATGAGTTAGACATATCGGACTGCACCATCTTGAATTTCATGCTTGAATTTTATTTCTGTCATGACAACTCTTTGAGGAATTGGAATGTGCAATGTACATAACAAAATCTGCGTCCAAAATTGCGTACTTGTGCACAATTCTATGATGTTTTGTAGTATAAATAGTGTGATTAGTGCGTTCACACTGAACATTTCAAAGAGAAAAAGTGCACTTTAATTACCCGGATGATGCACTCAAATAACAATGAAGTGTGGAACGTTCTTCACGCACCCAACCATCACAGCTTTCTTACGTAGTGCTTGAAACGTTTTGAATTTCCGGTTAGTAAAGAAATGTTAGTATTTCATTTTGGACGATACTAAATACTAAATAAAAGTGCATAGTACATAGTGCGTCATTTGGGACACACAAATTTGGTCTTGGCGGAATGGATCTGCTATGCTGCTGCTGACAATACATTAATAATATACTGCTGAAAACAAGACAATCATTTTACTTAATGCTTCTTTATTTAAGAATTTCTAGATATTGTGGTTTGGAACAAGATGTAGATGTAGAAATCTATTCTACATTTTTTGCAGTGTATAACATCTGAAATAAACTCCTAACAAAGCAGAAGACAAAGCAATGGAGGATACGAGGCAATGCATTCATGTTGACGTAACCCATCATTTTGTGATGAATTTGGTGAAAAAAAAATCATTAATAAAATCATTAAGGTACTGGAATCATACTGATTCAGGAATTCTTAACGATTCCCATCTATGCTTGCTTGATTAGCTGCGGTTTTAAACCAGGATTTTATTGAGCCTTTTTTTTTTTGCAGACCCATTTAGCCCTGATATTCCCAAAACTCATAAATGAATGCAGTCACTTCCATTGACATTTACTTAAATGCATTTGCTTCCGATCAGTCAGATATTATACGCTCAGAAAAAGTGGCAGGTCGTCATGAGCCAAACCATTTTTGAAGATGTACTGTATGTGACAATGACCAAGAACCAGAAAAGGGACCTACAGTATGATTATTACACAATATTTTTGCTTTATATTTCAACTTGAATTTCACTTACCTATATCCAAAGCTGTACCTTTCCCTCTCTTCGATGGAATGTGCTGCATGGATTTTGTTCCTCCATGAATATTTAATTGGCTGGAGCCAAATTATCCCATGTATAATTTAAAGCAGGCATGTTGTTGTCTACCAATATGAGTTCCCTGGTCATTATGAAGTCAGCAGTATTTATAAGAGGTATCAGTCTTCACCACAGTCAGTGCAGAGATGTGTCTAGGATAAAACAAGCAATGCTCAGCCATTTGTTCTCAGCACTCCTTTTTTAAACCATACAAAAGGCAAACCATTATCCACACCATCAGCAGTGCCAGTAGTATACTTGATTTGACGCTTTACTTTTCTCTGGTAAATAAATATGTGGGTTTTGCTTTAAACTAATCGTTCACTCACAAATAAAACATTCCAGATGTAGACATTCCAGTTTGTTTCTTTATCTGAACTGATTTGGAGAAATTTAGCATTACATCACACTCACCAATGCATCCTTTGCAGTGAATGGGTGCCGTCAAACTGAGAGTCCAAATAGATGATAAAAACATAACCCACAATGAATCCATGTGAATCTAGTGGATCTATTAATGTCTCATGAAGTAAAAAGCTGCATGTTTATAAGAAACAATTCCTCAATAAGATAAATTTAAACTATTCCTCTATTGCCAAATAAAGTTGATGAGACATATGCACAGATAAAACACCTTTTATAAGCAAAATCACATTAGAATAGGAACACTTATTCATTATTAACTACTACTTTTCCCTCTATAAATTCCTAAGTTGCTGCTTGTTAATAGTTAGTAAGGTAGTTGTTAAGTTTAGGTATTGGGTAGGATTAGGGATATACTGTAGAGTAAGGTCTTGTAGAATGTGACATCAATATGTGCTTAAATATTACTACTAAATGGCTAAAATGCTAGTAATGTGCATGCTAATAAGCAATTACTTAAGAGACCCTAAAATTACTGTGAAAACCATTCCAAATGGGGGATTTTGATGTGAGAGTACAGGGGTTGGACTTTTTCACTGAAGGTTTTCACTGCTTGTGTATTGGCATTTTGGACATTAAAATGCTATTTTTAACTATTTTAATAATAATAGATTTATTTCTTACAGACAAGTAGCTTTTCACTTAACAAGGCGTGATTGATAAACTGGATTTGTGTGCTAAACTCTCATTCTGACGGCACCCATTCACTGCATTCATTAGTGAGCAAGGCATGCGATGCTAAATCTGCTTTGATAAAGAAACAAAATAGTTTATATCTTTGATGACTTGAGGGTAGGAAAATGTTCAGTAAATTTAAATTTTTGGGGTGGAATATTCTTTTAAAGCAACAGAATAACATTTTCTTTTTCTTTTTTTTTGCATATAACTGCGAGGCTTCAAAATTAAAATGCTTTTTCATAGATGCCTGAAATGTGCAGATGCTCCTTGCCAGAAAAGCTGCCCCACCAATTTGGATATCAAGTCTTTCATCACGAGTATTTCCAACAAGGTAACACCTACTACAGTGCTTGAACTCCCTCGCTCAGCAGCTACACCGAACACAGTTTATTGATGTTGGCTTAAGTGATAATCTCATAATCCTTTGTGTATTATATTTCTCAGTTAGTTAAGCACAAGCACTTATAGAAGGCTTTATTCAGCCAGGTAAAATCTCCAAATCTCTGCTTGAGTCCATTTTTATAGTTGACTCTATTGTGTGTCTTCTAGAACTACTACGGTGCTGCCAAGGCAATTCTGTCCGATAACCCTCTGGGCTTGACCTGTGGCATGGTGTGTCCCACCTCTGACCTGTGTGTGGGGGGCTGTAACCTCTATGCCTCAGAGGAAGGCTCCATCAATATTGGTGGTCTGCAGCAGTTTGCTACTGAGGTAAGGTCCTCTTCAAGTGCAATGACTAAAATTGCAGATGTTTTGCCCTTAAGTCAAAGTTCTGGCGTGGTGATCATCCAACTTAACCCGAAGCTGAAAATTTATGTAAAAAAATATATTTTATGTTTGAATTCCAAGTCTTATTTTTAGATTTTGATGGTACTGTACTGTGCTGTCTTGTACGTTCAGTTCCTCACTCACATCCCTATAACAATCACCAGGCTCTTTTTAGTTCCTCTGAGAAAAGCTAGTGGGAAAGTCTTTTTCTCTCATGGAATGGATTTTTTCCATCAAGAACAAGCTCTGTGAGGGAGAGAAAAAGTTAGCCTTTGCTCTCTTTGATTTTTCTTTTTGAGAAAAAAAAAAAAAAAAACAAGGACCTTAGAATTGTGTGTGTGTATTTTTTCATGTTGCCTTACTAGTAGCCTACTACTTTACATTGTCCTATTTATTTAGCTTATTGGCTTATTTGTTGGTAAATACAATATTTATTGGGATTTCAAATTCTTATTTTTAACCCCCTGGAGTCGGCAAACGCTTGTGTGCGTTTTGAGGGGTCTTCTCCTGATGACGCCAATAAGAACTTAAATTACACACTGAGTTTTGATCATACAGATAAGAGCATTAAGTCAGACAAATACTGTATAAACATTTATACACCACCATTCAAAATTGGGGTCCGTAAGAATTGTGCTAATAGTTTAGTAATATATTTGAAATATAATTACAATAAAAAAAGAAAAGCACAAAAATAATTAAATAAATTATATATATATATATATATATATATATATAGTAGGGAAATATGACTAAAAGCATTAATGCATAACCTAGTGGCACTTAAAAATACATTCATAAAAATACATAATTATGTCTATAATTATGTTTTATTTTGTGTACTAAAAATGTCTATTTTACAACATGGTTTTCACTGGCATTTTTTCCACATATGGCAGTCTTTCTGTAGGATGACCCAGCTTTACAATAGCCTGCTCTCCCTTATTTCTGAATCCAGTGTGTCCATCTGTCAAATGTCTAGCTGTCCCGTCTTCACCCCTGTCTTATCTTCTCTTCGCCTGACCTAAGCGAATCTCTCCATTTTCGCATCCCCTCTCTTTGAAAAAAAAAAAAAAAACATCCTGAGAGGTCCAGAGTGTCTTGCAAAAGAAGGCCAGCCGTACCATCCCGTCAGCTGCTTCCCCCCGTCACCTCTCGCCACAGAGATGACAGCTCCTCTCTTCTCAAATGTGAAAGGCCAGGGTTGTTTATCAGCCTGTTGATTAGATAAGCCCTAGACAGGGCCATCAGCGGCTGCTCGCCTCCTCTCCTCTGCTCAGTATAAGCTTGCTGACATACACAGACCAGTGCCTGCATTAGTGTAAAGCAAGAACTGTACAGTACATCACATACAGTAAATCACATTATATGCCTAGGGCGGCTTCTGGTAAACAGTCAGCTGAGATGATGCAAACGGGGCCTGAAAGGCTTTCTGGAGATAAATAAGAGAGGAAAGAGAATAAGGCAATCACGGCGTAATGTTGTTGCATTAGGCCTCAGCCGATCTGTGCCTTTACTGTAAAAAGCTCCAGGGAGGTCAACTTTGAACTGTAATTTACACACTGATTCCTTATAAATATTCCAGAGGTTACAGTGCCAGGGAAATAGGATTTATGTGCACGTCTATTTTATGCAGCCAGAATAAAGGTGGAGTTTGCTCTCCTCAGGTTTTTAGTAAGATGGGCATCCCTCAGATCAGGAATCCAGAGCTTCCTCCGGCGCATGAAATGCCGGAGAGCTTCCACACGAGGATCGCTCTCATTGGTTGCGGCCCTGCCAGCATCAGCTGCGCCTCCTTCCTGGCTCGGCTAGGCTACGATAACATCACCATCTTTGAGAAACAGAAATACATCGGTGGCCTCAGGTAAAGTAAATGATTTTTTTGCATCTCTTTCTGCAGTGATCCTCTTAACCTAAGCCTGAAAACACCATGCTGGTCTCGGTCTTGCTGGTGGGCCACTGTAATCATGTTGTTTTCCAGAAAAACATCATCAGTGTGCTGTCAGAGTCACTTTATCAGGAGTCTAGCTGTTTAGTTGATATACTGTAATACTGTAGGTTGGTTAATTGTCAATGAAATATATACAAGCACTAAAAATAGGCCTTTAACATATTAAGTCAATTAACTTAGCTAGATGTTATCCCAGCTGAATTCTTGCTATTGTATTACTTTGTTGCCCCTGCCCAAACTAATTTGAGACCTGTAGTATTTATAGTGCAGTGCTTTAAAAGTTCCCAAGCAACATTATTCAAAAAAAGTTGGCAAAATGTTGCTCTGTGTATCATCAGCCTCATCAGAATACTGCTTGCTTGCTTGCTTACGTAATTATTTATTTCTGTGGTTTTGTGCTGGTAATATTTGTTTCTCTGTTATATGTTCCTTCTGGATTTAATGAGGAGAACACGTGCTTGAGTGCACAGAGATCACATGTTTTATTTGAACAGGTGCCGTTTGCCACAAAAGTTATTTACTGAAGAAGTCTGAATTATACACCGTCTAGTAATTCATGTTATTATTGTTTTACTCACGGCCGGTGGAGAATGAGATGTCGCAGATCTTGTCAAATGCACTATATCTTCCACATCTGTCATGGGTTGTTCACGCGGACATCGATTTGTACAGCGTCAAAGCAACTGGACGTCATTCAATTTCAATGAGAGGTGGCACAAGCGTGAGCCAGACTCTAGAGAGACAAAGCTGAACAGAGCTCGGTAGACTGATGAATCAGGACATCCTAAACTAATCAATATAATGCTACAAAGAAACCACTGCAAATATTAAAAGTAGTGTTTGTGTGTCTCTCTGTCTTTGTTTGCAGCACTGCTGAAATTCCTCAGTTCCGTTTGCCCTATGAGGTGGTGCAGTTCGAGATTGATCTGATGAAGGACCTTGGCGTAAAGGTACCAGTGAAAGAGAAAAGGGGGGAGTGGGGGTTGTCAGATCCTTCCAACCCATCAACAGCCAAATGTCAGTGACATTAATAACCGTACAGGGAAAAAAGCAAGCTAACAAAACACAATTAAAAGCCACATTAGTGAGGCAAGTGGCAAAGACATCCATCTGTCGGTTGCCTGAGAGCTGTGATGGTGAAAAATGGCAATCGATAGTCCTCATCCAGATCACCTGACCATGATTAATTTGATTTTAGTCTTGAGAGAGCTAGAGAGAGACAGAAGGGGTGAGGGAAAGGGTTTTCGACAGAGGTTGGTTAAGGTTAGGTAAGGGTAAGACTCCCATGAGCTGATCTTTACACTTTATTTCATTTTTAGCAAAGAAATTCCATTTCCAATTATTATTACATATATATATATATATATATATATATATATTATTATTATTATTAGGGGTTCGAGCGTGTAGCGCTGAAACCCTATTGTAATTGTAAGAATTTTTATTTTTTATTATTATTTATTATTATGATTCTGCCCTAAAACTGATTGTGCAGCCCAAACCGTAAGGCCTAGAAAGCTGAAAC
>JAUCMS010000044.1:6377480-6394304 GCA_032357445.1 Enteromius radiatus | reverse complement strand
CGCAAAAAACTAACTTTTTTGACATTTTTTGCAGTGGATGACATCACACACTAATTTGCATATTATAAAAAAAAAAAAAATAGAAATTTGAGCTTTGGTCAAACAGACATGCATCCAGGTTGCCCTAAACAACCTCAAACCTTTTCAAATGCTCAAACCCCGGTAACAGCTATATTTATTTTTTAAATTATATTCATTCATAATTTAAGTTGCTATTAGATTTAAACTTTGGGTACTGACCAAAAGTAACTAAAGAAATGTATGTATTTCAAATAAATTGTTCTGTTAATCTTTCTATCAATGAAACGGGGAAAAAAAGATTCAACAGTTTCCACAAAAATATTAAGAAGGATAACATCTAACTCTAATCTAAATCACAACTGATTTCTGAAGCATCACGTGACACTGTGGACAGCATGCTAATTCACAGATATGAATGTTAAATAATATTTCAATAGAAAACATTAATTAAAAAAATATATTTATTAAACACTGTTACTGTTTATACTTCATTCTTGATAAAATAAATGTAGCCATGGTGAGCAAAAAAAAATATCACACCAACTCCAAACAGCGCAGTATTTTATATCAGCCATTATAAGCTATTTCATTGTGCTGTTAATTAAAAATTAATAATTTAATAACATTGTAAAATGTCATTGTTAGCAAATCTCAGAAAAAAATGTAAATATTTAATACTGTATATTATAATGCTGCATAAATTCACATGTAGCGTTCACTATTTATTTATTTTTTTTTAATATTGGCACATGAAATTACCTTTTTTAAGTCTTAGTCAAAATTTCAGTATCAGTCTGTTCCTTTTCCTTTACCTTGCACAGGTTTGTTTTTTGATTCATGTCATGTAAGCTGTCTATGTTGGCATCCGTTTCATTTAACTGGTTTCTACCAGGTGACAGATGAATCGCTGCACACACAGGCTGATTTATATTGTTAGCTGCGCTTTATTATTTGCATTTGGCATTATTTTCCCCTGTGGCCCTCGACCCTTTAAGAATAAACCTGTGACCCTCCGCTTGTGAACCACAGGTCTATTTGTAATTTGTACCCCAACACATAGCGGCACATGTGACCATAGAATCACTCTGTTTGCACTAATGTATCATAACTATACTCGTCTGTATACTGCCGTCACAAAGGTTACGGGATGATTGATGTAATTATGTCCTGGAATTCACAGCAGTGTAGAATAATTGACGCTAACATCCTCTTTATGTGAATAATACAGACAGATGGAAGCAACTGAGACAGATGCAGTGTGGATGTTTTGTTTTTTCTCAACAGGTTGTTCTTGAGAAGGGACTGGGGCAGAACGGGATGACACTGACCTCGCTGAAGGAAGGGGGCTTTCAAGTGGTCTTCATTGGCATTGGTCAGTCCCTCTCTAGAGGTTCTTTTCCTTTATTTGAATAAAACTATCACGTGCTTGCTGACATCCTGTGCCTATAAACTAATTAGTCCCTGCATTAAAAAAATCAGTGTTCTCCTCCATTGGAGGTCACTCTGTGAAGTTTTTTTTTTACTCCCAAGGGAAAGACATAACCCTTGTCCCCGTTTCCCTTGATATCTAACTGGCCTGTCTGTGTAATGTTCCCTGCTTCATTGTCTTTTTTTTCTGTCTTCCTGCATGTCTTGTATTCTGCCTTGCTCTCCATCACCCCATCTATTCTGTGTCCTTCAATCTGTCATTCCTTTTTATACACACACACTCACACACATATCTGCACTCTTTGTTAAATGGCACATTCATTATTCCGTCCAGACATAATGTCCATGTTTAACCTTAAAAAGATCACCAATAAGTGAGAAAAGTGGTTCAGAGTTACCAATAAATGAGAGTTCTGTCATTTTTTTTCTCACAAAAATGTATTATTGATTGAACACATAATGATATTTTTTTAATTAAATGGAAATTCACCCCGTCTATTGTTACTACTGTGAACAATTCATGCATGCATCTTTAATTGTATTTATTTATTTATTTATAAGTCACATTTAATCATTTAATCCACTTCCCTTTTTTACAATCTACTGCTACCCCCACAAATATCATAGAAGATCTTTATAATTCGTTTCCATTTGAAGCTGTAGCTGTGTGAGAAACAGAACAAAGTAAAAAATGTTAAAATCATCCTTATCTCTTGTTAAAGTTCTTGCAAGAAGTAGTCTGATAGGTAAGGTAATTGTTCGAGTCAGATGTTTTCAATGAATCAATTGATTCAGTTCACAAACCACAAAGTCGCAGCTGTTGAATGTGTTGTATGACTTCGGAAGACTTGGAATATAGTGCATGAGTTGTGTGGACCACTTTTTATGGGCATTTTCATTCTAATTAGGAAAAGATAGACATATACATCGTTCAAAATATCTCTTTTTTTGTTCCACAGAAGAAAAATGGACAGTAATTCTGACTAGTTGCTTATTAGAATATTGATTGTTTATTACAAAGTACATGTCTACACATCCTACCTAATACCTAAACTTAACAACTACCTCACAAACTATCAATAAGCAGCATATTCGGATGCAAAAAGTCATAGTTGTTTGTTAATATTGAGAGTTGGACCTTAAAATAAAGTGCGAATGAAAAAAGTCATAAAGGTATATATATAGACAAGACAGAACTTTTTCAACTAATCCTTTAATGCTTGGCATTTGTGGTTTCTTTGCGCAGAAAGGAAAGTGTCCGTTGAGTCATTTTGCCTTCTATTTTTATTAAAGCAAGGAAATATTGTGTGCATTGGTGTATTGATTTGATTTGAGAAATTCAAACATTCCTCGAGGGTGACTGTGTACTTTGTGCTTCTTTCTTCTCCTTATAATTAAAAGGAATACGTATCATTTATTATGTTTGAATAACACTACTTTTCGGTAGCTAAGCTTCATTGTTATTGAGACGGGCGAGTCTCAGAACTGCTGTGGGATTTCTTTTTCTCATAAAGCAACGGCAATAAGCTTGGAATCATAAAGGAAATGATTACATTTGCGCCTCTGTGATATTTTTTCACCACTTCTCTCATGTTGTCTCTAATGTCAGCCTCTACAGTGATTGACATGCAAATGTGTACCTTTGCCTTTGAGAGAGAGAAATGGTTGAAAAACACAGATAAGGATGTTTCTTTTCGGCCTGTAAAAATGCGCACCCCCTTTTTTTTGTCATTTTATCATGTGATTGCCATGTCGTACGCTTCCCGGCTCAGTAATGGCTATCATCAAAATATACATTTTTGGACCGTTGCCTTGAAAATATTGTTTTCTGTGTACACCCACCACAAAATCGTTCACAATGGAGGCAATTAAGCCCGGAATGCTTTAAGGTTAGCAGCAGTCATGTGGGTTTATCTGAAGCATTGAAAAAGATGAATGCAGCTTCTAAACTACACCATATGGGTAGGCAGATTGGTCTAGATGTTCAGTTCTAATGAATATGACTCTGAGGAGGTCTTTCTGAGGTCAGTCTGTATATCATAATGTCGCATTAGTTGAGTTTCTTACAAAAGCTTATGAAATGCCAGGAGTTGCCTAATAAATATATTTTCTTACATTAAAAAAAAAAAAAAAGATTTCCTCATTGTCGCTTTAATTAAAAACTTTAAGATTGTGTAATGCTTACAAATCATTAGCCTGACAGCTAGAAGTAAGTTTACATTTTAAATGCTATATTTTTTAGGTATATTCTCCAAGGACTTCCTGGAGTGCCTTCGGGGACTCCTGGGGGAAAACTCTGGATTTAAGGCAATCACTGTCAGGGAAGGATAAAACTGTCTTTTTTTAACCGTTTTGAGTCGTTTTACTGCATATGGCATTTAAGCTGTTAAAGAAAGCGGCCCAAAAACTACTTTTCAACTAAAGTTGAACAGCAGATGGTATATTGGATATCAATATGTTGTGCTTTACATTTATAGCAGAGGTCCAAAAAAATTGAGCTGGTTACTTTTTATTGTAGTATATTACTTCTTGGTGTTGCTGTTAGTCACGCAAACTTCGATTTATGTCCTCGCTTTGGTGCTGATCCAAGAACAGTACAAGCCAGAATCCATCTAAATCATTACTTCTTAACTCTACTTCTTTTATGTTCTCCATCGGTCATGTAAATTGTTAGCTTACAAGATCGAAACAGGACACAGAACACCAAACAAAGTGTCGAGTAAAAAAATCTGAAAACAAATGTCTTTATCCTCCAACAAACAACGACTCTATAGGTTGTTTATGCAAGTACCTTATTACGACCTATGTTTATGTTTTAAAGTGGGTGTAAAAATAATAACAGCGTTGTATGTCATAATACATTTATTTCATGCAACGTGAAATACATTTACATGTACTTATTAAAAATACCCTGCAGTTTTACTTTTCATAAAGTCTGCTAAATTACAACAACTAATTTTGTACTTATTGCACTTTAATTGTGTGAAAGAAGTGTTGAAGTTCAACTAAGGGCACACTGAAGTAAATTTGATTGTGGAACTATTGCAAGTATACTTCAGGTACACTTTAAATATCTCTCATTTAAAAGACCGATAGCATTCAAACATCACAATCCTCATCAGTAGTGACATTAAAACACATTTTAGGCTTCATAAGAAATATTAATTGTGCACAAGTCATACTCCAAATAAAGCTATTGAATTATCATTTTTGAGCAATACGTTAGTATGTTAATAGATTTGAACTGTACTTAGCATGAATGATCAATGTATATACTGTACTTTTTTACTTTGTTAATCACTTGACCACATTTATGAGACATACAATGTGTATAGTTTGTACAGACTCTTGTTCTTTGGTTCATCTCATAGAGAACATTAAAGTAGTTGCTATATTTAAGTAGCAAATGTAGGCTTTTTCAAAACAGTTTTTAAATAGATAGGAGAGAAACTCACGAAACACCTTCAGGGTTCCTCGCAAGATTTCATTTCTAAAACCACATCTACTTCTCTTCTTACCTTTCCTCTAAAACCATTACCAGTCTGTGAATCACAGTATTTCTCTTCAGCTCTTGCAGTTGCTTAATGCTTTATAGGCATACGGGAAAAGACTATTTCATTTGTGCATGGATTTGATCTGGAAAAAGTGTCAAATGGTGCTACGAAGCAACTGCTCTTAGCCGGTTCAAGGCAAAATGACATTTTTAGACGTCTCTCAGCTGCACGACTTTGTGAATTTAACCGTTATCCTTATGTTGCCTTGTATGAAGCGCCTACGCTGTTCGGAACAGACTTTAAATAGCCTATAATGATGGGAAAGAAGCACAGGCAATATTTTGTTTGTACCTGGAGCATCTGTGAACTTCTAGTTACCTCCTGCATGTCGTACATGTTAATCTGTTCTTTGTTGCTTCGGCATAGAAAGTTTTTGTATATGTTGCTTTAAGGCACACAATGGCTTTTTCCTCCCATCACAAACAAGGCCTTCGTGTTCATCGCTCAAACAGTGATGATGGGTATAATGAGATAGAGATTGATAGCCTCCATCATGCAGTACATCCTTGGGGTGCGTGCCAGCCATAATAGACAGATGAGAAGTGACAGGGGGTTAAGTATCCCTTAGATCCATTTCTGTTTGCCCTTTGTCTTATCGACGTACTTCTTAAGGAAGCCGCCTGCCGTTGCTCTAGTTCATTATTATACGTTACATGTCTGCAGAGGACAGAATTCCAAACAAACTCTATTAGATCACTGATTTATATCCAATTGCTGAAGTGTGTTTATGCTCTGTAGTTACAGTTAATGTTTGTACTCATAATGTTGCTATCAGCTGCACAAATCATGACTTTGCTGAGGTTTTAACATGGGTCGTTTGCCCTACTACAATATGCCAGATGCTCTGTGACTATTAGTGTTTAGGGATGTCATGCACCTCATTTTATTTTGAAGAGGTGCAAGGAACAGTTGCAGCTCACTTGGAGAATTTGGTGGTTCTGTTTTTGTTTAGTATGTTAAAAACACTTTATTTTAAGGTGTTGTCATTACATGTTACGTGTACTTACTATTTTAATGACAATAAATTATGCAAGTAACTCTTAAAATTTAAATTACTCTGTATTTAAATGTATAATTATACCGTAACAAGAACACATTAAAATAAAGTGTAACTTATATATTATAATGTAGCTGGATACTATACATGAATAGAATTATTTAAATTAAATAAATTAAATTTTTGGCGTGCTAATTTGCCACTGAGCCTCACAGCAAGTGTATTTTTTTAGTGTATTATTAAAAGTACTGTAACATGAAGATGTGTAGATAAAATATAAAATTTGAAGCAAATGATGAACAGAAATGCATATGTAGACCATTATTTATGCTTAATCGCTGTAAATTTTCATTTTCAAGGAAAATGCTTATTAAAAATGTATTTATCTTAAAAACCTGTTAATTGGTTAACACTACCAAAACTCTTATTGGTATAATGGGACATTTCATGTAAATTTATACTGAACATTGTACATAACCTGCAGGTATATTCATCCTAACACACAATATACAGCATATATTCCTAATTATTATTTTCTCATGCTGGACAGGTCTTCCACAAGCCAACAGGGACAAGATCTTCGAGGGCTTGACCACAGAACAAGGATTCTACACATCAAAGGATTTCCTACCCTTGGTTGCGAAGGCTAGTAAAATAGGTAGGCTACTGAAAGAGATTCCAGTTTATATTCCTTTCACATGGTGTGACGTTAAAAATTTAGTGTGAATTTACAGTATACCTTTGGATACCAGCTGCTATCATTTCACAGTAATTTTACTTTACTTTACTTATTTTCTGTTGTGTTCTCTTGTAACAATATTACACTGACCGGAAATAAAAAAAAAAACTCATTAGTTCTCAGTTGTGGAATTCAGTGGTCAAATTGTTAATAGTTTCTGTTAGAAATATTTGAATCTCAATGCGCTTGCATTTCACTTACAATTTGTGTTATTTGTTTTTTTGTTTTGTGGCACGTGTCTTTTGCAGGCATGTGTAATTGCCGTTCACAGCTGCCAAAGCTGCATGGGAATGTGATCGTCCTAGGAGCAGGAGACACAGCGTTTGACTGCGCCACCTCTGCTCTCCGCTGTGGAGCTCGACGAGTCTTTGTGGTCTTTAGAAAGGGCTTCACCAACATTCGCGCTGTTCCAGAAGAGGTAAAAAAAATCAGTTCAGCAGCACCTGCAGCCAGTGATAAATTCCTATTGAAAGAACAGCTGTAGACCCCATGCACGTCCTTAAGAAGACATTTTCCCTTTTTGTCTTAAATTACATTTTGTGTTGATTTTGATTTTTTTTTTGTTTTTTGTTTGAATTCTGGCAAACTCTCTCTCCATCTCTATTGCTCACTCAAATAACAAGTATATGACAGATTAATGATAAATAACAATTCCAATATTTATTTAATATCAGTCATTTTTAAAAACACTCTATACAGTACATAATATCTGTTTTTGTGTGTGATCTTTAAAAGTGCATTCTTGTTATTATAGTTATTATTACTATTATTATTATTTGCTCAGTTGCACAGAAATAACCTTAAAAATGACCTTGTCAGGCACTTGGCAGACTGTTGCATAAAACCCTAAAATAATGGACATTATGTATTCAAGGTAATGTACAAAGTGAAGTTATATTCATTATCCACCTTTCTACTAGAACCTGCTCAATTGAGAATGTAGCCTAGTTTCCAAAGCCATTGTCTCAGTTATTACTGATATCTTGCAAAATTCTGTCTGTAATGTGGAATAGTTACATGAAATATTAATCGTTTCAAATGGAACCTTATCAAAGTTAACACAGCTAGCTGTAGATTACACAACAGACAGTCAGAATAAAAGCTATAAAAGTCAGCTGAGAAAAACTGAATGGCCTTACTTAATAGAGCAAGCTGACAGTAAAAAGATTAAAATATCTCTGATAACTGATCTGAAATCTAGTGTAATATCTGGAGTTAGAAGTGGAATTTTCTCAGTAAATTAGACATCTGAGATCAAATAAAATAACACTTTAAACACTTTAGCATTTTAGGTTAAAAAACAAATGTACATAAACAAAGAAGGCTTATGTTTTTAAAACAATTCTGCCTCTATTTACTATACAGTATTTTTTCACAAATTAACATTATATACAATGGTTATACTTTAATACATGTAACTGAATTTGCAGTATTGTTTATAAGACATATGAGCCAATTTTATGTAGTACATAGGATACATATAAAGTACTATTTAAATTTAAAAAAAAAATAGTAATGTGGTTAAATGGTGTTAGAAAAATATATGTTTAGTAACCTTCACAGTACTGTATGTGTGCTGTTAAGACTTGGTCAGAGGTTGGTCTGTGAAAAGGTTTACCATATTGTCTTACGGAATCTTACTTTCCTCTAGTTTATGCAATTTATATGTCTATACTAGTGCCTGAGTTAGCTGTTGTCAAATACAATTGGTATTAAACATAAAAAGACTTTCCCATCTCAGAGAAAGTAAAAAAAAACAACAAGTAAAAGCGGTTGAAAAGTGTTTGGCAGGGAAAAAAAGTACTGTAAGAGAAGTTTCTGTAAAGGTGACCATGTTGAGCTTTATATAATAAGATTTATTTTTCTGTGGAGCTTTTTAACAAAGTAATTAAGACATATTCTTTTCTCAATGACAACTGTTGCAACACTGCCATGGCAACAGTGACAAGAAAGTTAAACTTAGAAATGTGTAACTACAGCAACTATTAGCTCTGCCTTTGCTCTGCAAGTGTTCAAACAGGGGTGCGCTAAAGCACCATGGCCGTAAATTAAGGAAGGGATTTTTTTTATAAAAAGTGCTAGTTTTACTTCTACTGTCAGTTCATGTACATTTAAAGAATTTAGCAGACTGTTATTCAGAGTGCTGTTTCGTTGATGCATGAGACCATTGTGATCAACAGATGGTAAGCATACAGTTTAGCACATTATCGGCTAGGAAAATAAATTATTTGTGTACAAATACAAACAAATGCTTGCTAGTACAAATAAAGCTGATATATACATACAATAGACACTGTTTGGTTTCAATAATATATTTGAAACTTTATTTGCACTTTCAAGCGCAGTGGGGGTGGAGGTTTAGATGATGGGGGTTGATGTGTGACCATTTTATGAATAAAACCTACTGCGCTGTTCCCTGGTAAGGAAAGGGCTGACTCTGGATATTCAGCAGGAACTAATCTGTGTGTCTTGACTGTGCTAGTTTACAGTATGTGGTGCAAACGATAGGTTGTTGTCCAGTGTGGCATCAGGGTTCTCGGCTTTCTGTGTGGGTGAGATGGTGGAGTTGTTTATTGAAATGGCAAGGTCTTGGCAATGGTAGATTTTAGATTAGCACAGACGCTTGTTTTTTGATGACAGCTATTCATGTAGGTAGGAATGCTAGCCAGACATGAGGTGACTTGTGATAAACGTGGTTGTTAGAGGGTGGGAAAGTAAGAATTAATTGATTATCTGCTCAGTTAAAATGATAGATGAAGCCACGATAGAGAACTGGTCTGAGTACCGAACCCTGTGGAACACCAGTGGGTTTGGAGATGAAGTGGGTCCTTCCTGTTATAACTCATGGCTTCTTTTCTGAAGGTACGATGAAAAAATGTGAGTGCAGACCCTGTAATATAATAACTGTTATTAGGGCTGTTTGTGTGAAATGTGCTACTTCAAAAACAATTTTCAGCAAAGACTTGTACTTGCAGGTTTAGTCTGGGATATGGTTGATCACAGCAATTTTTTGTGTTTCTACAGTTGTCTTGCTTCCCAATGGTCAAAACAAAAAATAAAATACCCTAAAAATAACCCTTCCATCCATGTTTCTATTAGAACAGACACCATTTACCAGTTGAGAACCATTGCTCTTCACTGTTGAGAAAGGGCAGTAAAGATTCCTATAACCTGTCAGATGTCCATGACTGCAAACCGATGTGAAGAGGACCTGAAGTTAGAAAGGTCATGTGATGGTAGAGGTGATGAAAAAGAATGTAAGATAAAGTAAAAAATGTTTGAAGAGGCGGTTAAAAGTGAATGTAGGAGGGTTTTTGGACTTGTGAACCTTGTTAGTGGTTTATACTGGAGTGTTTTATTGGAAATTCTTAAGGGGAAGGAAGCAATGTACTGGAAAAGTTATCGGGAGATACAGTGGAAGGAATAGGATAAGCTGGAGGGTTGAGTAGAGAGTAGAAGATACAAAAATGCTTTCTGGGATTTGAAACTTGGCTTTGTAGAAACTTTTAGGAGATTTTCACAGGGAAGATTCGGGTCTACAGCTGATGCTGTCTCTAAGCAGGCTCAGGAAGATGTTCAGCTTTCTATGAAGTTTTCGAGGTATAGCCAATACTTCAAATTTTGTGCCCTGACCTAAAGATGAATAAATTAAGTTCACTGTGCTTTCAGGCATTCCAATGTTAACAATTAGGATCACATTCTTCTTTTTTGATTTTTTAAAGATGGAGGTGGCCAAAGAGGAAAAGTGTGAGTTCCTGCCCTTCCTGTCCCCTCGTGAGGTAATCAAGAAAGATGGACGTGTTGTAGGCCTGCATTTTTGCCGCACAGAGCAGCAGGATGATGGGACCTGGATTGTTGATGAGGAACAAATTGTTCACCTGAAAGCAGACTTCATCATCAGTGCCTTTGGCTCCATGTTGAACGATCCAGAAGGTGAGGTCGAGGCTCAGCCTGGTGACTCAGAAAGGACACTAGCTGTAATTAGTATTAATGAGCTTATATGGGTTTATTTTTATACATTTTACCCTTTTTGAAGCTGCAATTGTTTGTTGTATTTAGTAAGAAATAACTGTATTTGTTTCCTGAGCAATGTGGTTTAAAGGTACCCAAATGAACAATTCCAGTATGTATTGTTTTGTGTTACACACTGGGCCAGTTAAAAACCAATTCTAATGTAGTTTAAAGGAGCACATGTTGGCATACCTGTGGTCCATGTGAAAGATTTCCCCAGCGAGCCATCACAGAATCCAGACTGTTCTCTCGTCAATAAGCATTCAGCATCGCCCCACTTATCTTTCCTTAGCAGATTTTAGTAGCCACAGCGTGATAACCATCACTCTGAGAGAGAGGCAGAAGATGATAAGACCCTCAAAACGAGAGCCTTGTTTCATTATGGGAATCCTTTATCAATCCACCATCACAAATACAACCTTATTTCAACAGATTAGCCAAAAACATCAACCACACATTCAGATATTATGTCTGGATCACATTCTGTGCTCCTTCGCTATAGTAACCAAGGTCTTTTTGTTCAATCTTTATAATAATATATTTGATTGAATTTCATATATTTTCATATGTATATATTTAGTATATAATTTGTGTAAAAAAGGCTATCCAACACTAGAAAATGAACCATATCCTCAAATCATACAAACCAATTATTATTATTTACTCTCCTCATAACAAATCTAAATCTCTGTACTGTTTTTCATATTTTAATACTTTAATACCTTTTATTATAGCTACAAAAGACCAGTGTTTTTATCATTAGCCATGACTAAAACTATCACAAAATCTATTAAATATATATAAAAAAAATTGTAAATAAATATTAAAATAAAATAAAATAATAATATTTGATGAAGAATGTAACTTTAACTAAACGGGTTACACCACCCACAAATATTGTCATTAATCACTTATTCTTATGTCATTCCAAAACCGTAAAAGCTTTGTTTTTCTTTGGAAAACAATTTAAGATATTTTTGATGAAAATCGGGAGGCATGTGTGATTCCCAAACAATTGACAGCAGTCAATACGACAGTCAAAATTTTATTTTGGGGTTCTGTAACCCTTAAACTCTAAGGGCCGGTTTCCCGAACAGGGTTTAAGACTAGTCCTAGATTAAAATAAATGTTAAGAGCTGTCTAAACTGGACAAGGCTTGCACTGAGATATCTTAAAATACATCATTGCCATTTTTTGGTCTTAAAATGCTCACAGATAATGCATTTTTGTAAGACATGCTTCTAAAAATGGTTAGCAAAGGTCTAGTCCTGGCTTAATCTAATTCCTATCCGGGAAACCAACCCTAAGAGTTTGAAAAGGTCTTAATATTTGGTTTGATCAAAGAGTTACAGTATTAAATATTTAATGTTCATTAGTTTTATTTTTTAGGCCCTAAAACTCTTTATTTCCAGGTTTAAATTAGATTTTAAATCCCAGATGTGGCCTCAGACTTTTTTTTACCTCGGTGCATTTCTTTGTGTTTTCTTGTCAGCACACATTCAACCAGATATTTTTCACCTCCTCATGATGTTTTTTTTTTCTTCTTTACTTAGCGTTTTGTTGTCCCAGTGTTGTTGCTCTCTAGCGGACCTGTCATCCATCCTAAACACTGTAATGTCTCTGAGCAGAGAGTCGTTTCATCACTGGCTTGAAGCTCAGAGATAGCAAGCTTATAAATGCCACTCACTCTCCGCACCTTGCCCAAGATATGAATTACTTATCCACTCCAATGGCCGGCAGAGCCGACAGAAGAGGGTTGCGTTGCAGCGTTAGAGAAGAGAAAAGCTGAGATAGTGAGAAATTCTCCCCCCGCAATCTTGGGTGGGCAGGCTGGTCTGTGATTATATCACCACTGGCCAGCGGGATGAACAGCTGACTGGCTACTTTTACCACTGTGGGGACCCTTTGCTCTGAACCCCATGAAGCTTGGCGTTGTCTGTATTCAGGCCCCTAGGCCTCAAAGCAATGCGGCTTTGAGACATGCTTACAGTTAAATAATAATAAAAAAGGGCAATAACCCTAACCCTGAATCTGCATTAAAAATATTGAAATTACACTAAGACAAGACAGGTACAGACCAAAATTTATGTCATTAGTCATAGAGAATTCTCTTCTTCAGTGAACTTCTCTACTTCATTGAGTCAGTTCTATTTGTAAACGAATCATTCTGTCCAATTAGTGATGTAAACTGAAAAAAGATCATATATATTGTTTTCACTTCACCCTTCCAGCTTCATAATAGTAAATGAATTCATGTATTTGTATTTTCATTGATGCATTCTGCATTCTCACTTCCATCTATCCAAACAAAGTGACTTTGTCTCCTGTAAGCTGTTGCATTTCTTCATGCCAGTGTCTTCCTGCTTGTATTTCACACAGCGGTGTGCATTCCATCTTCTAATGGAGCTTGGCAATGAGCAGTTGTATGAGAAGTTACTCTGGAGACTACTACTGGATTCTGAGAGGAGGCCATTTCATTTAAGGGGAAGATCTCAGGAGTCCCTTAGATTTGTCACACTCCACAGCTCTCGCGTGTGTGCAAGAGACAGACAGACAGACAGAGACAGAGACAGAGACAGAGAGAGAGAGAGGTTTAGGGAGGAGGGAAACAAACAGGAGGGTGTGAGGATGTTTTTTTTTTTTTTTTTTTGCTGAAAGTGATAAGGCCGGCAGTCTTCATGATCACTGGAGCGTCAGGCGAGGAGAGCTGACGGAGGGACCAGGGGATTGGTCTCGAAAAAAAGGAAGGGGAAAATATACTCAACAATAACAGCCGCAGCAAAAGCATCAACAGGGCCGTCAGGGTTACAAATTCCTCTGCTTGTCTCAGCCAGGAATCCGGAGGGACTGTCATTTCTTCCTCCATCAAAGACATGTCTTCATTTTTCAGCTTAAACAATATCCAGCAGTCACTAAGTGAACAGTTATGTGTTCTCAGTGGCACCAAAAAGTATTTGGACACTTAAGATCCTATAAAATCAAAATCTAAGTTTTGAATCATTTTGAAAAATCAGCATTTTTTGCATCCGTTTTGAGATTCTTCCAAATGTGGTTTTAAATCAGATGCAAACAGATACTATACCTACATCTAAAGGTGTAAAACCCATTCTTATTGGAATTCCCAGCCCAGTCTCATGGCAATTCATACTTCACGAGTTCGTGCTTCCTTATGATAACATTTTAGGTGTATTTGGTGTGCTGTCCAGAGGGCGAGCCTTGAGGTCGGCGAACACAGAGCCCTAGTTGTTTGAACCCTAGCGAGGGCTTAGCTCGGCGTCCGGCTCCAACTCTGCTTGCCCCCCCTCTGTAGGAAGACGCGGAATGAGGTGGAGGAGAGATGCGTAATGAGATGTGGAATGGAAGGAAACTGTCTTATTTAAGGGGAAGGCTTATGGTTTGATTGGACGAGATGGAATTAGATTGATTAGGAAATGCAGTGCCAGCCACGGCTAATAATGCGTACGCGCTCCTCCCGAAATTTTGCCATCAAAAAGTCAAGTCAAGTCAAGACAAAGTCTCAAAAGAATGAGAATATATGTCAACAAACAAAAGAAACTTTGAGAAAAAATGAGTGCCATTTATTTGAAAGACAGCCACATTTTCCTTGCCAGGCATTTAACAAAAACAAACGACAAAAAAGAATGTTTGTTGGGTTGTCGACCGTACAGTAACTTAGTGAATGTGAACTACACATGTGGTTACTCTGCTAGGACACCTGTGTGACCGTGAAGGGGAATAACTGAAAAAAAAATCAGTCTGTGTAGGTTGTCAAGACAAGTCTGAATTCAGTTTTTGTGCAACATCCTGTTTACTGAAGTGCCGTCATCTGCTTTTGGAGGCGGCACAGAGCTGCCTATAATAGCCCATAATATTGTGCGAGTGAATTGAGAATAAATGGAGTGAATGTATTATAAAAAGTTTTTCCTTCTCAAGGTCTAATAGGAAATAATAAAAATATTAAATGTTTAAGTCTAAAGGTCACTTGAAATCATTCGGTTTCTTTCTGATAAAAACACTGTGTAGTCTGTAGCTTTCGGATATGGTAACAGAAAAAAAGTAAGCTTAATTTCAAATGGTTTTGATATTCTATCTTGAAATAAATGTATTTAAAATACATTTATTTCATGCCAAGTATATTACAAATACATGTACTTAATAGAAATCCCCTGCAATTAGTTTACTAAACTAGTATACTTACATTGGAACAACTAATTTTGTACTGCTAAACATCAACTGAAGTATATTTGATTTTGCAAAAGTGGAAATATTGCAAGTATTACTCAGGTACACTTTAAATATCTTGCATCTTTTTACAAAAAGTCGTTGTAGTCTAGCTTTGATACACTCTGATCTCTTTAATATTATGTGCTGGAACAGTGAAGAAGGCCCTGGAACCAGTAAAGCTGAACGGATGGGGGACACCTGAGGTGAACAGCGAAACCATGCAGACCAGTGAACCCTGGGTGTTTGCCGGCGGAGACATCGCCGGCTTGGCCAACACCACCGTGGAGTCTGTCAACGATGGCAAACAAGCTTCCTGGCACATCCACAATTACATCCAGGTGGGCTCTCCACTCAATAAGCCAATCCATCTCATTCTGCATTTGGACGTCTTACACAACATACTTAGTGTTTGGCCACAGTTGTGTAGCTCTGAGAGCCTGCTTCACATTATGTGTCAGTGCCAGCAATTTTCAGCATTAGTGTAGCACTCAAAGTTTTACGCTCACAGTTTTTATAGCGAGGGCATTATTCCACAGGGACTTTTTTTTTTTTCTCAGGGTGACATCTTGAGTGCTTTTTGGCTTCGACACTCAAACAGCAGAAGTTTCTTCCTTGGTTTTCCTAGCAGAAGAATGTTTTCTGTGATTTCGCACACAGACCTAAGCGGCAGCATAAAGAGAAGGTTCATGCAGAGGTTAATCGCTAATGTAACTGTGGCCAGAGGAAGTCACGCTGAAGTGTTTGTTCGGCAAATCCATTTTCCCAACCAAAAACCATTCTGTAATTTTGGAATACAGAGAAAGAGCTGCACAAATATTTGCTAATGGGTTCAGCAGTTCAAGATCACTTTAATGATTGGAAGATAAGATCACTTTGTTGTGTTTAAATTTTGGTTATTGGGCTTTGCGTATGGATTTTTGGCAGGATGAGGTGTTCTCTTGAGCAGCGTGCTTGTTTTTTCTTCTTTTTTTAGGGAGACCGAAGGCAGTTGTAACACAATAAATTACCTCAATCACAAAAAGAGGGATGACACTTACTCAGCACATGCTCAGCACAGTCTTTCTCTCTGCCTGAGAAAAATAAGTGCCATCATTTCAACTTCTGAGAAATTGTCAGCACAGAATGTTTTTGTGGTGTGAAAGTGTTTTTTTTTTTTTGTTTGTTTTTTTTTTGGATGTGCAAAATTGTTCTTTAGGTTTATTTTTTGTGTAGTGTGTAAAAATTATGATGAATTGCAAATTTTAACACTTTAACTTCAGTTTAGGATTTCCTCTCAGGGTTATATGTAACAGATTATTAAACACAATTTATTTGACTTTAATAAGAGATAAATCATATTTTTTTTAGAATTGTATGTCCATGTATACATGCATGTTCATTAAAAAGCTTGGTAACACTTTATTTTATGGTTATACCTATTATTTGCTTATTAGCATGCATATTACTAGAATATTAGCCATTTATTAATGCTAATTAAGCATATATTAATGCCTTATTCTACATGACCTTATTCTACATCCCCAATACCTAAACTAAACAACTACCTTACTAACTACTAATAAGCAGCAAATTAAGTATTATTGAGGGAAAGTCACAATTAATAGTTAAGAAGTTTTACCTGTCTAAAATGTTTCCAAAAGTTTTATTATATGAATATCATACACTCACTGGCCGCTGTATTTTGCTAGTAGTCTCTTTTGCTTTCAGAACTGACTTAAAGGTGCTCTATGCGATGTTGCAGGATTTCATTTTTATCTCAAACTGTATGCATAACCCCTTGATTGTCTTGCTGTCTGCCCTCTGAATACATTGGGAAAAAACCTGGTCTCGAAAGACAACACAGAGGCTGC
>JAUCMS010000044.1:6364189-6377380 GCA_032357445.1 Enteromius radiatus | reverse complement strand
CAAACAGTCTGTGTTGTGTTGGAATTGGACCTTTTTTCAGTCGTCTTTTGCAAACACTTGATTTATATAAGAAGTAGCAAACGATGGTGTTTGAGACTCACAGTATGTTATGTCCATGTACTGAACCAAGGTAAATTCAATTTTCCATTCTATGGCACCTTTAATGGATCATTTACTCACCCCCTTGGCATTCAAGATGTTAATGTCTTTCTTTTTTAGGTTTTCAAGAAGGTGCCCCTGAGTTTGAACCTCCAAAATGCAGTTTAAATATGGCTTCAAAGGGCTTTAAACAGTCCAAGCCAAGGAAGAATTATTATTAATGTTATTATGAATTAATGTTATTTTCTGCAAAAAAATATAAAAATAAAATATATGTTGTTATAATATATATATATATATATATATACACTGTTTAACCTCAAATGCTCATCTTGTCCAGCTATAGGTAAAACAACGATTTAGGAAGATTTTGAAGTTGGAGGAGGAAATGAGATGGGAGTTTTTAGACCTAACCAAACTGTCTTGAACTGGAAAATAGAGTTCATGCAGGGTTAGACAAGAGTAGCATTTGAAGTTAGAAAGTATATATTTTCCTCAAAAAACTATTGATGACTGAAGAAAGACATAAACATCTTGAATGACAAGGGGGTGAGTAAATTATCTGTAAGTTGCTGTTCTGAAAGGGGCCAACTGATATTTTATATCATATGCTCAACAAGGTGCTGGAAACATTCCTCAGAGATTTTGGACTTCCCACATGATAGCATCATGTAGTTGCTGCAGATTTTCAGCTGCAAATCTCCCATATTCCAAATTGCTCTATTGTATTGGGATCTGGTGAGTGTGAATCATTTTGAGTAAAGTGAATTCATTGTTATGTTCAAGAAAACAGCCTGAGATCATTTGAACTTTGCGAAATACCGTGTTATCCTTCAAGAAGTAGCCACTGTGGTCAAAAAGGCATGGCCATGGTCGGCAATAATATTCAGGTTGGTTGTGGTGTTTAAACAATGCTCAGTTGGTACTAAGGCCCAAATTGTGTCCAGAATATATCCTCTACACCATTACACCACCATTACACAGACCTGCAAACTCATCAGAGAAAAAAATGTAAGTGTCCTGGGGGGAGGGGGGGGTGACACTGTGAACTCAAGCAAGTGTTAGGCGCATGACACTAAAATAAGAGAACAACAAAAGCAAAAGAACCAAAACACAAATTATATTATACTGAAAAACATTTATGTTTTCCTTTCAAGGGTTTCGCGAACACACACAAACACCATGGAGGGAAACAGATTTGGAGTAGTAGCCAGAACTCAGGGCAGAGCACCTGGCTTAAGTTAGGGGCTAACGATAAGGTTACAACCTAAGTTGGCTATCTGAAGTACTATATACTTACGTAGCAAGCTAAATGGTTAACTTTAGTTAGCAAGACGGTCAGACAATGCAGGAATTAACATTACAACTAGCTAATAATGTTAGATGGACTGGGACAAAAAAATCAGACCATGCGGCCCACCACCACATATAGGCCTACTATATATCGATAGATAGATATACACAAGTTTATATACCCTTGAATTTTAATACTGTGTGTCGTTTAACATTTACTGATGCTCAAGAAGGCAACACAATGCATTAAGAGCTAGGAAATGTGTAAAACTCTTGAACTGGATGATCAGGGTAAATTGTACTTATTTAGTCTTCTGGGAAACATTTAAGCATTTATGTAGCTTCTTAATTGTGAATGAAAAAAAAAAAAAAAACTACAATTAAAATTACTAAAATTACAATCTTGCACATCATCCTGTTCATAAGTTCCCTCCCTAGCTCTTAATGCATTGTGTTGCCTTCTTCACCATCAGTGAATGTTTTCACCTTATAGTAGTCCCAGTTGTCCTCAGCATGAAAAGATTGATCTCAATCATACAGTCAGAGTTAGAAAGGGTTCAAATATTCTGCAAGTAATACTTATTGTAAACTTATTAGTACAACTGTACTCATTTGAATAAAAATTTTCTGTCTGAAAAAAAAAATCCCACAATCCCGCATTAGGTCAGGGGTCTCTTGACAGGCGCGAACACAGATGGCAGTGTTTCAAGATCCTGAAGCATGTGCTGAGATTCCGATTGGTCCAGAAAAAAAATGTAATTTATAAGAATTGTCCAATAATGTCCTACATGGCACGCAAGCCCACCCCCACCTACCTCTCTTGACAGACGCGAGCTCAGTTGAGACCCCCCCCCTTCCCAAAAAAACCTCTCAGTTTCCACATGATTCACGTGAATGACCCAAATGACAATGAAAATGGCGATTGTCGCTGAAAAGCGAGAAGTTTGCAGGTATATGATTACACCACCAGCCTAAACCACTGATACAAGGCAGGATGGATCCATGCCTTCATGTTGTTTACATCAGATTCTGACTACATCACCTTAATGTTGCAAGAGAAATCAAGAGTCATCAGACCAGACTACCGTTTTCCCATCTTCTATTGTTCAGTTTGGTGAACCCAACTGTAGGCTTGCTTTCTTTTGCTAGCTAACACAAGTGCTCCTTTGAATACCTCATTTGTAACAAGAGGTTATTTGAGTTGCTGTTGCCTTTCTATCAGCTCAAACCAGTCTGCCCATTCTCCTCTGACTTCTGCCATCATCAAAGCATTTTTCCCACAGAATTGCCACTCACTGTATATTTTTTTCATGGCCTATTCTCTGTAAATCCTAGATATGTTGTACATGTAAATCCCAGCAGAGTTTCCGAAATACTCAAACCAGCCTGTCTGGCAGCAACAACCATGCCATGTTCAAAGTCAGTTAACGTCTTTCTTCCACCAATCTGATGCTCAGATTGAACTGATTCAACAGATCGTCTTGCCCTACATGCATATATGCCTATTTCACGAGTTCCCCCTTCCTCATTAAATAACCAATAGTAAGCATGTTTGGCGTGCTGTCCTGGTGTAAGAGGGATGCAAAGAACGAAGATACGAGGAAGAGGAAGTTGGAGGTATTTAAAGGGGAAGCTTTAGCTCTTATAGGGTAATTAGGTAATATGGAGATAGGCTACAGCTGGTTAATCATTCGTACGAGGTCCTCCCAAAATTTGTTATAAAACATCATATGTTGATTTCATGCGAGAGGCTGATAAGATAATTGAGTTAATGAGTGGGTAAACCAGTGTATCTATCATATATGTGGCCTGTAAGTGTATATAAAGACAATTATTTATAATTATATAAAATATATATTTTTTTAGATTTGTTATTTAAGTAATAATAAGCATTCTTTAATAAACATTACTGAGTTAATGTAACTAGCTACAGTATTTGCAGGCACAAAAAGTAATGGTTTATGTGTATGTTTTCTCTGCAGTCTCTTCATGGTAACACAGTAAGCAGCACTCCTAAACTGCCCTTGTTCCACTGCGCCATCGATACTGTGGACATCAGTGTGGAGATGTGCGGGATTAAGTTTCCTAACCCGTTTGGGCTGGCCAGCGCTCCACCCACAACCAGCGCAGCGATGATCCGCAGAGCCTTCGAGCAGGGCTGGGGCTTTGCCCTCACCAAGACCTTTGGCCTGGACAAGGTATATTTACAGAACACAGAAAGAAAAAAATCAACATGCAGTATGCCATAGGCTCCACATGCACTCGTATTTAGGTGGTGTGTTTTGTGTGGGAAGCCACACTGAATTGCAAAGTATCAGCGGAGCAAAGTCTTTCTTACAACATCACAGAAACCGAAACCTTGGCAAAAATCCCCGAAAGGTCATAAGCATATGAAAGCACCAGCACTGGGCACTGCTAACAATAATGCAAGCCTTTCCAGCTTGTGAAACAGCTCACAGACACACACTCATACACGCGTACGTACACACTAACACCAGCCATAATGAGCCACATTCTGGTGGCTTTCTTAAAAAAAAATCAAAACCAACAACCCTCCCATTAGGCAGCCATGCATCTGCCTTGTTAGCAATGTAACATTTGTTCTTGACAGGAGGTAAAAAAAAATAAATAAATAAAAAATGAAACAGGCATGAGTTGTTTATTGAACTCCAGCAGAAAATCTTTTTGTTTTAATTTACTTTCTAATTCAAGTGATGGGAAAATTAATCGGTAACATCTGTTTGTTCTGGGCTTACTGGCAGTCCTTGATTAGTGGAGCTAGAAATGGAAATAGAATTTAAAAAAAGAAAGAAGAAGAGAGGCAGAGCGCAGGGTTTGAGTCGTATCAGATGTCGCCATGACAACGGCAAGAGGCGTCTGCATAGCTCTTCGATCACAGCGTCAATTTCACAAAGAATTTAAGTGTTTAATGGCCTTCAAAGAAAAAAAAGTAGTTGAAGAATAAAAGAGTGAACATTTTCAAAGATTGCAGTTTCTTAGGAAGAACCTACAAAGTTTTATCAAGTTTGAGAAAGAAAATTGAATGATTTTTTTGAAATTTTTAGCCTGGGTTGAATGCGGCAAAGATAATACTGAATTAATATCTCATTCTATTGTGTCCACTGTTTGCATTCTGCATGTTTGCTGTTGTATTGAATAGAAATAAAAACACAGGCAGAGTGCTAAATAATTTGTTATTTTTCAAAATTCACTCACCATTGGCTGGTAAACCCCATTTCTGCCCCTCCACTCTAAAACTGAAACTCTAGTTGGTTTGGTCGTGAAATGTAAAATCATAACTGACTTGATAGTTTGACACATTATAGGTCATTATGCTATTAAGAAAAAAAAACATACTTTACAAAACTCAAAACTTTCTTGTTATTCTAAGAACTATTTATTTTGAAGTTAATGTGCCAAAATGACAGGTTGTGGAATGTTTAGTCCCACCCACTGAATCATGCATGTGGTGTAAATGTCAAGAAATTCAGGCAAATGCGGGTCTATGCAAAAACCAAATTATCAGCTTTATTTGTAATGAATACCAGACCACTTTGTTCACTTATTTGCACTGTGGGTTTTATTCACAACGCACAATTCAATGCAGGATTTTCAGAAAGATTGAAATTAAAAGATGATGCTGTGCTGACTATATTGGATCCAATGTGGCACCATTAAAAGTGTGAGTAACTGTTTCCATTACGTGGTTAGTTACAATTGCTTTATCTGTTATTATAAATCATTTGACATTTACTGAGTATGTGTTCTTAATCTAAAACATAGCAGTGTCCATCTAGGAAGGATGTAGGCTGTCAAAACATTCACAACTATTAGCCAATCATAGAAGTAAGTGTTTATTTCAGAGTCCGCCACATCAATTCAAACAGAGCGTTCAGATGAGGAAGGTTAAAACCAGAACAGAAAATACCCTATTACTTCTAAATTAGGATGTCTTTTAATGTAGCCTAAATATTTTAGTAATAAAACCTCAGAGAAAAGTAGAAAATTAAAAACAAAGGCAGTTCATGACCAATGTCAACAACAAACCGCAGCTAATAAATCTTTGAATCTTACCCTGCAGTGGAGAGATGAAGCCATATTTCGGTGTATATAGAACTTACTGTATATTGCTCTCCACGTGCTAGAAAGACTACTGAAACACTCTCTCCCTTTCAATCTCTCTCGCAGACAGGATAAAGAAAACCCTTCAGTGTCAACATGTTCTCTGTGTCTCGGCGCAGTGCTGTCATTAGAACATAGGGGACTTCTTTTTAATATCCTGTTCTCCTGAGCCGTGCAAAGATGCCTCATCCGTCGAGGCCGTGCTGCATCAATAGCGTTCGGAGAGCCTTGTGATTGTCACGCTGGATATGAAAATAGCCGCCTGTGTATATGTGTGCTGAATAGCTAATTTACCTAGTGCTAACAGGGGCACTCAGCAAACAGGCGGCACTTTCATTAATTATAATTAATGAGATGCATTGCATATGTAAATGTTTTATTTTTCCCTTCTGTCTCGAGATGCGAGTCCCTCGGGAATTGGCACCACAATGGCTTGGAACGGGCCCCGGGAACGGTTTTGCATGGCAGTTAGTGGCACTTCTCTGTTATTCCTCGTCTCTGTTGATCTAAGAGTCCATTGGTCCTCAGATCCACACGAGAAGGTCATGTGGTCAGATCTTAGCCATCAAACGGGCGACTTGTAGAGCCGATGGCTGCTGAGATCTCAAATGGATCAGAACCTCCAGGCCCAATTAGCCTTTTAAGTCATCTCTGTGTGAGAGACTTCGCACAGTGTCACGCTTTTCCTCCGTGGTGCCGTCGCAGGCAGGCAGCCAGGAAGTGGCATGTCAGAGCGCCGGAGGGCTAAGGGGCCATCACTCAGTCAGCGCAGCGCTAATTGTACATGAGAATGAATGATGGCTGCTATTGTTCTTTTATGCGAGGTTGATTGCCTATTACTCGTGTTCTTGAGCTCACACGAGCGGTATCCTGAGCCGACGGATCAGCTGGTTGGAGATGATGTTAATGCCGGCTGATTTTTGATGGAGTTCATTATGCCCCTGCAGAGTCATGATGAATTTTAAAGTTAGCGAGAAAGGAGGTGAGCCAGATTTTCGGGTGCGGAAAAATACATCTCCCTCTTACTGACACATTCATCATAACATTGTCTGGGCCGCTCCTGACAAAGCTTTGCAGCTATACCCACTTTCCCCTCTACTGATTTAGCCGGTTGGTTATGGATCGGAGTGCAGTGCAGAGACAGAACTCGCTCGCTTCCTGCATGAGCAATAAGCCCATCCCCTGCTGTTTAAAACACATTCAATCATTGTCATAGCTCAGACAGGAGCTTATCACACCTAAGCTTTAAAACACACCACTTCAGGCTACAAGACTTAATATCTGCAGTATAAAACTGCGATGGAAGAGCAGATGAGATCCACATCTCCTAATTAGCTTCTAATTGCACAGTGCTTTGTCCAATTAAGTTAGCGTTTATAATGGTGGGTGTGAGCACATTTTGTTCTTTCTAGTCCACTCGCAAAGCTATTTGACTCATTGATCTAATCTACTTGGCAGATTTTGACATGTAAGGTTTCATAAAACATGTAATTCAGCGGCTACAGTATATTCATACGAGCTGTGTTTGAGACTGACAACCGCATTTATCAACATCCTTGTCTCAAAAGATTGAATGCGTTCATTCATTGATGGACAACTCTCAAAAGCTGCATTCACACAGTCAATGTTTGGGATTGACAACCATATTTACTAACAGGCTTTGCTCTCAAAAACCGCGTTCAAACTGTTTTTGGATTGACAATTTTATGTATTAACAGGAATCACTCTTAACAGATGCATTCACACAGTTGGCGTCTGGGTTGAAAACTTTATTTACTCTCAAGAGCTGCGTTCACACATTGCTCTGAATTGACAATCTGATTTATTAACAGGATTCACTCTCAAATGATATGTTCACATTCACTATTTGGGATTTAGTACTATTCACTCTCAAGCTGCATTCACACAGTGTTTGGGACTGACAACCGATTTAATTTTACTCTTATTTGAGTATTTGAGATTGACAGTAATATTTATTTACAGATTTTACTCTCAAAACCTACTAAAACCTAAAATGATATGAATAACATCTGCATGGGTGAATAACCATATTTTTATAATAGTGGTGAATAACAACTGTAACCACAATGAGTAAATATTAAATGATGCTGACTGATAAATTCAACAAATCTTTAATAGTTTATAGTATCCTTAATTTCTTCTGAATTGGGCAACTCTAAACCCTCAAACAATATCAGTCTAGCCAACTTTTTTTTCAGCATTGCAACTGCAAAAAATTTCTATTTTCTGGGATTTCCTTAACCTGAGAGTATTTGACAGCCCTAGCATTAGTGACTGACAGTTAAGAACAACCTACAACTTTATATGTCAATAGCATCACCGGCACCTAGGTGTCCACTGTGTTCCGTTTATACAACAAATATATAACTTAATCTCAAAATTCAGGCAATATTTTAAAGACTGACAGTTTGGTTATAGAATGCCGTTATCAGTCTCTTTCATAGCCAAATCTTGTGTGAGCATAGCCATATTTACGTAGCACTCCAACCAGGACTGACAACCATGGTCTGTTGCTGTGTGAACATAGCCATTATGACATACACTTGTCTGACATATGGCCATTATTGAGGTCAGGTACTGACATTGCATGATGGGGTGATGGTGCCTGGGACGCTGTTCCAATTTATTTCAAAGGTGTTTAGTTGGGTTCAGCTGTGGGCTTATAGAGCAGGTTTCAATCTGTGTGCTTTGAGCAGGTTTGTCAATAAAACATTGCTTTATAGTGCTGCTACAACCAAACTTAAACCACACATTTCTCTAGAATGTACGCTGCAGAATTAAGACTAGTTTTCCCTGGAACATACAAACCTGTTTTGATTAAGTTAGTGGTAAAGATAAGAGTTTGAAGAGAGACAGTACAGTATGTCTTTTTCGCCAATCCCCAACAGGAGCACCAGGTATTGTTGCACAGTTAGGTAGGACATCTGTGCTCTTTCTTCCACTTCCTCACCACTAAGGCCCTTAAAAAAAAAATACAGGCAGCCTACTCAGTCCCTCACGCCCATGTGGGCCAGCCGGAGCAGGCAGGAAATCAATGGTGGCTGGGGACAGACGGCTGCCGTCCCGCAATTAATGCCAATTTGTTATGTGCACGTATCTCTGCAGGGAGACATGGTGTGGGCGGAACTTTCCCGCACTGATTCAGCCACCTTGAGTACACAACTCTAGAGAGAGTGCTAGATAAAGAGTCTGTTCCCAGAGGTGAATTTAGATGGCTTTACATTCGTAGATGTTTACATGAATATGAATGATTGCAATTAATTATTCAGATGTCTTGGCATGTTTTGTGACTATGTACTGTTATTAACACACACTGTATTCAAAGGATTGTAAGTTGCTGCCAGTGAGCTATAAGGGTTTCTTGTATAGGATTATAAATCTTGATGACGTTCTACATTTAACTAACACATGATGTTGCTGTTGCCATGCCATGATACACTACTATTCAAAAGTGAGGTTTAAGTAAGATAAAAACAATAATAATAATAAGATATTAATACTTTTTCAGCAAGGGTGCATTAAGTTGATCAAATATGAACCTTCTGTTCATCAACAATCCAGATCCAGATTATTTCTGATGATCATGTGACATCGAAGTAGCAATGGATTCTGAAACTTCACTTATATATTCAAACACAAAACAGTTCATTTAAAATGTATGTTTCACAGTATTGCCGTTTTATTGTATTTTTCATTAAAAAACACTTCAAAAACATATTTTTTAATTATTCCAACATTTTGACTGCTAGTGTATTTTAAATTAGCAAATTAAAGATCAACAATACATCTCCATTTACAGATGCGATTAATGCAGGTTTGAACTGCTTGTTCCTATCCCCCGTTTTACATACCATTTCCTGTTTTTTCTTTGAATATCACTATACAAACAGTGATATTGCTATTACTGATAGTGATAGTGATATTACACTATTACTGATTTGCAAACAGCAAAAATCCTTCATAATAGACAGTGTTACTTGTACGTGAATAAAAAGAAAACGACATGACATGATACAAAAGGGGGAAGGCATCTAGAGGGCTTTTTTTTCATTCGGAAATGCAGTACATGTATATCAGTAAGCACTATCCTTTTCTACATACTGCTGTAGTGTCCTTGAGTATGCTTCCTAACTCACTATCGCCCCAGGCATGCTGTATGATAGCCAGTCCTTCAGCCTATAACATGTGTATCAGATGCTGGAACAATGTTCGGCGGCACTGAACGGGTGTAACAGAGCCAAGGCCCTCATTAAAGAATACATAGCACGGACAGGAAAAGATTCACACCGAGATGACTGAAGTGTGTGCGAGAAAGAAACCTGCGTGGGGATGTTAGCATGTAGCAGTTAATTTTATGTTTGTTAAATGCAGGTGTTGTGTGTGGGAAGTTATGTCAGTTTCATGACAGAAGAGAAAGCTTTGTAGTGACTTTTTAATCAGTCTACGTAAAGAGTGGGAGTTTTAAGCCTAACTTTTCATTCCTTACTTTGTTGCAGATATTTTTATGAGATGTAAATCACGTTCACTCACCTTTATAAGGCCTTGGAGTTAAGAGAGTTCATTTTTCTCTACAGCGCTTGAAGCCCTGACTTATTAACAGATGAAAATAAGCAGCACCTTTTTTTTTTTTACAAAGAGACATAAAAAAGAAAAGTTTTAGTCCATGTTTAATTGTAAAAAAATACAATTTGAAGCTCAAAAGGTTTTTTTAACTTTATTGCTTAAAGGAAAAAAGTGAAAGATGTGTCACTCACACTAATGTCATTTCCAACTTGTGCAAGTTACTCTCTTCCGTGTAACACAAAATGATCGTTTTATATGAGGAATAAGGTGATTGCCTCCACTATTTAAGTTCATTTCAGTTTCGTCATAGCTGCGTCCTTGCCTGTTTGTTTCCCTGCTTTTGGAACATTAAAGGATTGTTATTTTGTGATCTTTGAGTGCTTCACCACACGTTTACGTGACATAAACAATGAGGCTGACAATTTTAATTATTGATCAAAATATAAAAACAACATTTTCTAACAAATAAATGCATTTGAGTGAAAAAGTATATAAATGCATGCTTTTTAATGATATTAAAATTCAAACTAAATTATTACAGGTGCTGGTCATATAATTAGAAGTTGATTTATTTCCCTAATTCCATTCAAGAAGTGAAACTTGTATAATGTATACATTCATTCCACACAGACTGATATATTTCAAGTGTTTATTTCATTTAATTTTGATATAAATTGGTGAAGTATTCATCTAATATGAATAATGGCACAAATATTTAGATGTCCTTAATGTAGTCAAAATCTACTTTAATAAGAACATACAAAACATCTTTACACTGTTTTTCTCTGCTAAATATTGGTTTTATACAGGCCTTGGAAAATATCTCATACAAGCGGCATTCATCTTTTTCTTAAAGGCTCTTAGTGACAGATCTTTCTTTGTTGTTGTAAGCTCTCGTCGTTGTGTCCTTAGTGCTGTTCAGTGACTTCCTGCATTAATGACACTCAGTTACACCATTGAAATCTGCTCTGAAACATGTATTGACTATATCTTTTCATTAGCAATTTGTGACACACCATCTGTGATGCTGAGATAGTGTAGTAGTACTTTCACAAAGCAATACATATTTGTGTGTGATTTTCTAGTAGTACGTCTGTCAAAACCTATGTAAGAAACGTATATGCACAATGCAACTTATGAATCCACCTAAGATGAGTGTCTGGTTATATAATCAGTAAATAACAGTATGAGTGTGTCCATGTATGTTTTTCAGCTATTGAAAAAACTCCTCAGAAAGCTCGATCTATACAGCATTTGTTGATGTGAAGTTACCCAGGGACATTTATCCACACTAAACAAACTCAAATTCCCTTCACAGAACCGAAAGCCCAGATTGTTGAACTCAGTGAAAAGCATAGGAACCGCTCTGTAAAATGTGAATATATCAATTAGTAAAGTGGCCATGACTGCTGAAAGTTTTGAAAGATAGTGATTTAAGGCCAAAGCCAGTATGCTAGATATAGACTTTTTCAAATATATATATATATATATATATATATAAAAGGAATAGACTTGAAAGTAAAGGTCATTTTATACACTTTCCAGAACATCCATGCCACATGAATGGATCGATTTATACAAGCCTGCTCCAAATAACCACAAAAAAGTAAATAACATTAAATGTAAAGCTTTATTTTACCCATTTATTGCCATTAGGGTCTGGAAACATCAGCAGTACAAGCAGATGGAAAAGCATTTATGCACATCATTACCATCAAGGCCATTTAGCTGTTCACTACGCCACATCCTGAGGTAAATCAGTTTGCTTTAGCTATACATCTAATCTGCAGTCAACAACTGCGGTCTCCAACTTGTACTTCCAAGAATTTGCTTACGTAAACCAGCAGCCAGCAGTTGTGTAAGGTGTAACTGTTTTGCAATCTCCAGTCACGGTCATTTGTCTCTTGATCTGTGGCGGACCTGAGCTCAAACGCATAGGACACAGCAAAAATAATAGCAGCTGGAATGGATTGTGCTCCCTCCCTCACAGGAGTGTCAACATAATGACGGCTATAGCCGTAGAGATAATTGTGGCCGAATTCTTCCCTGTGTCATCTTAAGCAGACTAATATTTAACCGGAGATTTTCTCTGAGGAGAACAAGAAAGAGGAAGCGGGGGTTGGCAGCTCGTTGGGACGGCGTAACCGCGGTGTCTGTAATTACCCTGAATATGCCTCCAGGCTGGCCTATCAGAGGGCTTCCTCGGACGCTCGAGTGTGGCGCATGGCATGACATTTGATCACTCTCTTATGTGTGTTCCGTTTGGGAGAGGTGCTGGCTTAAAAGGAGGATTACTGGGCTGTGCTGGTCTGATAACCCCCACAGTTTGTCGAACGCCACACACATGGCCACGGCTAACCACTGACCTCATCTCTGACTGAAGAAGTGTGTGAATTCAACCCAGGCTAATGCTTGACAGGTTAACGCATGCTAATGGGCTCAGAGAACCAGAGATTATTTACTTGCCACTGGATATCCTTCACACGCATTACCTTAAAGAGTGTACTCACGCTGAAAGTGTAAATGTAGGTAGAGATGTGGGTAATGTGAGTATATGTATTTGGTAATCGCAGCTTTTTCTACTCGCTTATTACCTCATACATCTCAAACACCTCCAGGCAATTTGTCCACACGTCTCCTTTATTAGCAATGCAGATATGCTTAGTTTCTAACTTTGTATATCTAAGCAATGTATATTGTTCCTGTGGAGACACTCGGGTTATTAGCTTTGAAGGCAGATGTTGTGTTGAAACGGATGCTACAAACCACAGGCAACAAAATCACTGGTAGGTTTAACGCTCTCACGTTTGGAGGCGTTTCATGTAGGCGTTTGTGTTCGAAAGATGCTCCAGTTTCACTACAAATCACATGTGTTTCATTGTAATAAAGATGTTTCAAATGGATTCTTACAGTAGGTACAGTAACATATTGTGCTGTAGTTATTTTCAGAGGCTCACATGAGGCTACAGGTTTTATTTTTTTTTTTTAAGGTTCTATTTTGGAGGCAGAAAAAGATTTGTATTAATCGTTGTGACAGAAATCAGCTTATAATCAATCAGTCACAGGGGTCCACAGTACATTTACAGAGAAAAA
>JAUCMS010000044.1:6348449-6364089 GCA_032357445.1 Enteromius radiatus | reverse complement strand
ACCCAAAAAGCTGGCTCTCAGGGAAACACTAACATCTAGCAGACTGGCCTTAGTAGACAGAGAGTCAGACTGCCTGAACTTCAAATCTGTCAGTGGCTGTGGATGACTGTCCAAATTTTCACTCAGTGTTTCTTTATCCCACAGAGTGACACCTGTAATGAGAAGTGGTTTGAAAAGTTATGTATGAGGTAGAGATTTTAAAGATTTTAAAGTGTTTATACAGAAGGACTCATTTAATATGTTGATTTGATTTAAGATTTGGTGAAGAATGAAGTCTGTTTTGTATGTTCGGACAGCACCTGGAATAAAGGAATCCTTGCGGGCATCATACAGCATACCAAGAAACAGAGGTCTTCCCAGGGCTGCTAGTTCAATGGGCTTTGATTCTAGGCCTGTAGTGAAGGGAACAAATTAAATTTTTATATTTAGCAGCATTGAGTTAAATTACTTTTAACACTCAGAGGGAGGCAGCAGCTTGATCAAATTTGCATCTTGTTCCTGTCTAGCAGAAAAAACAAACTGTACAATTGAACCCAGATAGCAACATATTGTCAGCTCAGATCTCTCACATGTAGCAAGTACTAGACTTTCGACTTTTGGTCAAACTGAAATACTTCTCACCCTCAGAACCGTGGACTGTAAAAAAATTAAGCTAGTTCAAAAAAAAAAAAAAAAAAAGAAAACATCAGCTACGCTGACGCTGAAAATAATGTGTCAGTGAAACAAAAACCTTTAGATGAGTCAACTTAACATTAGTAGTTTTCAGGAGACCTGAGTAAACAAGAAAAAACAAAAGGAAATCAAAACTAAGTTTTGTTGTTGTTGTTGTTGAACTGGCTTAAGATGTTTTACAGTGTGTGTGTTTGCGTGTTTGATCAATTAATCACATATTCAGCATAGACTAATTCAATAAATTTTGTTTTATTATTAAGGATTGTTGTCTTGTGTAATGTAAAGTCAGGCATTGCCCTGATCTTAGATCTGCCCTGCTCAGAAGCAGGAAAGAAAATTAATAGGTTTTGAATTATTTTCGATGGCTAAATTGTTATAAATGCTGAAGGGATTGGTCAATAGTGTGTATTCTATGAATTTCAAATCAGTATAATCAAATCAATTAGAATCCTTGAGATTGTATCCCTTAAATAAAATAAACTAGCAAAAAAATGCGCATGACTTAAGAAAGTCACATAAAGTACAATATATGTGGTCATACTGAAATTGAGTTTCAGACATATGATCTGAAAAAGGTTTAAAACCAAATGCATAATGTAATTCCATGTAATCTTTTGCCATTCGGAATGAGAAGATTCCAATCAGATATGCCCAAATAACTAAATTGAACTGACAGTGGTCAGGTTTCCATTATTTCTTTTGGAGTAAAAAAATGTAGTGCTTCAAAATTTTTACTGATATACAGTAGCTGATGTGTCGACAAAATATTTTTCTGTTTATCAACGTGCGATCATTTGTATGAGAATGGCTGTTATGATCCAGCTGGAGGTGCCAACACAGACTACTGGATGGCACTCCAGCACTATATGTACTCTCTGTGTGTTTGTCTCCGTTGCTCTCCCTGGACTCTGATCATCACTTTATGTCTCCACCCACCTTGTCAGTTGTCATAGTGTTTCATTCAAGTCTCCACCCTGTAACCTTGTTTTGATGTGTATTTAAGTTCCAGGGCTCGGCAACGAGAAATCCAATCAGACAGAAAGAACCAGGAACAAGAACAAGGGTGGAAAACAAGACAGATCGACAGTGCAATGGACCGTGCCAAACATACAAAGATTTCCGGGTTTTATACACAAGAAACTAGATCAATAGCTGGAGCAAACAATGAAACTCTGCGGGGCAGAGATATGAATGAACACTAGTGATGACATATAGGATGGGCGGAGTCATGAGTTCATTAATGAAAGTCCAGGATTGATGACAGACATAAAACACATAGTGAGCCTGACGCTGAAGTGCCAGCCAGAGAGCTGGGCTGGCACGTCCAGCTGATCGTAACAAAGACATTCATCTTTGGAACACAAATTAAGATATTTTTGGTGAAATCAGAGAGCCATCTCACCCTCCATAGACAGCAACACAACTGAAATGATCAGTCCATGTGACACCAGTAGCTCAACTTCAAGTTTTGCGACGCTACGAGAATCCTTTTTTTTGTGCAAAGAAAACAAAAATAACATCATATACTGAACCATTCTTCTCCTATGACTATGTCTTTCGCCATTTTAGAGAATATATCTGCGTAAGCGTACACTTTCCTCTACGTGTAAACAGCCGCAGAATTCACACGTGTGCATGCTTTCACCCGGATGTACACAAGGGTGATTACATCAAATGCGTTAAAGCTTGTGTATCGAGATACTCTCTAAAATGGTGGAAGACATAAGTTGTTACAATGATGTTGTTATTTTAGGTTTATTTGCGCAAAGAAGTATTCTCATAGCGTCGCAAACCTGAAGTTGAGCAAATTATGTTATATCAAAGTTTACTACATTTCTGGATCTGGGATCATTTCAGATAACTCTCTGATATCATCAAAAATATTATCATTGTAATTAATGACGACATTTTACATTTTGGGGTGAACTAAACCTTTAAGACATTAATTAAGTATGATTAACAGAATTATTTTTAAAACATTTACCAAATTTCATATTAACACTGTATAATTAAAACATTTTTTACAACTTTTACAAGATTTTTGGAAATATCTTTATAATATCAAACTACTTTATACAGACTTTATATGAACTGTCTTTATACATGCCGTTATATATCAGCTTTTATATTTTTCTCTGCTTTTGTAAAGTGCCTTGAAGCGCAACTTTAAAGATGCTACAATATATAAAAAAATTATTTAAATAAAAGTTCACATAAAATGTTTTAAAACGCCTCTGCCTGTGTATCCCACCTGACCCTAATGTAAAAAAAAAATTAGTTTTGTTTGGTCATGTGTTACAGTACTGTATCTTGCCATCCCCATATAAAATGTTGCACGTGTCAGCTCTGGTTATCTTAATTGTTTAAAATTGCGTGGCTCCTAATTAACACATGCAAATGAATCCTAATTGCTCTTACTAATGGGCCATGCTCTCTATCAATTCATTTATCATAGTTTTCTCTTAATTGTGAAAAAAGGCTAAAATGTGCTTGATTGATGCTTATATCATGAATATATAGCAAGCATTTGTGGAATTTGACATTTTGATAAAGAAAGTACAGATGTGTGTGTGTGTGTGTAAAAATGCATTCAGGCCCCAAGTTTGATCGCTTTCAGCCTCTTAGCGAACAGTGACAAAGTTTCTCTCTCCTGCAGGATTTGGTGACCAATGTGTCACCGCGAATCGTGCGTGGGACTACCTCAGGTCCCATTTTCGGTCCTGGCCAGGGCTCGTTCCTTAACATCGAGCTCATTAGTGAAAAAACAGCCGCCTACTGGTGCAAGAGCGTGGCCGAACTCAAAGTCGACTTCCCCAAAAATGTGAGTTCACTTTATCTCATTTCTATCTCTCCCTCTCTTTTACTCTTATTCCTGCAGAAGTTTTCTCATAATGTGATTCATTACTTTGTTTCTTACTTTTTGTGGCTGGGGAGCCTGTCAGTGTTTTATCAACAGCCATAATTCTCCATAATAGAGGTGCCATCTTTTTCACTCGTTTTCTGTCCCTCAGTAATTTGAGTCGCTTTTGCTCTGTGCACGTTAACTGCTTCACGAGTAATTGTGTAATAGAATCTCACTAATAGAAGATTTTCCAAGGCCTTCATTCTCTTCTCCTCCCTCCTCTCAGTCGCTCTGCAGGCAGATGACAATAGCTTTTTGTAGTGTTCTTTTCATCGCAATCAGCCATCTCTTTTCTCTCTAATCATTTGCAATGAGACAGCCCGTTTGAGCACAAAATAACTTCCTCAACTTTTGTTGTCTGCCTGCTTCACTCAAGGGTGAGATTAATTTTGAATTACAGGGTGTAATTATGAAGCACAACGTCACTTTTCACACTAACCCCTTGAATCCTTCACACAGATGTGTCTCTGGGTTTATTTTTTCAGATTGGCATTTTACCTCAACGTCTACTGTACATAGACAGCTGTGGCTAAATCCACACCTAAATTGAATGTCATATAATGACCTATTTAGGTAATAAGTCTGCATGCCACACAAATTGGCTTTTTTAAGTTAGAGATTGAAGTTAGCATGTTGTTAAGATTACAGTGGAGTTAAAAAAAAATACACATTACAAATATGTTGGCATGCTTTTCAGTAGGCTACTGAATTAAATATCCACATAACTTATGTGACTGATTTATAGAAAACACAGTTCATGTCACTAGCACTAGTTAAGTGTATAACTAACATCTAATGTCCTATTAAATAGCTTGTAGAATGTCTCAGGTTGTCATCTATAATTATGCCAAGACATGAACATGCTATCTCACATTAGCATGTTGCTAAGCTAACAACATGCTTACTCTGATAAACATTAGAATACTTAGAGCTCACAAATATCGCAAAGCATACCTTTTCACCCCAAAATTCTAATTCTGCGGTCAATTACTCACCCTCATGTTCATCTTTGGCATACAAATTACTTATTTTTTGATTTCTGACCCTGCATAGACAGCAATGCAATTGACACGTTCAAGGTCCAGAAAGATAGTAAAGACATTGTTAAAATAGTCATTAGTGGTTCAACTGTACTGTTATGAAGCTACTACATTGCTGTCTATGCGGGGTCAGAAAGCTCTCAGATTTAATTAAAAATACCTTCATTTGTGTTTTGAAGATGAATGAATGTCTTATGTGTTTGGGACTTGAGGGTGAGTAATTAATAACAGAATTTGTATTTTTAGGTGGACTACACATTAATTAGTTAATTCTACTTAATCTAAACCAAATAAATAATTTTTGTTGGTGTAAGCCAGTGAATTTGATTCAGCCATATTACCGTAAATATTACAAACCAGCTAATTTCGAAATAGTCACACAAAGCATTCCTGTATCGGTGTGGGTAAATTAATGAATTTTTATTTACACTGGACTACTTTGTGAATGAAATAAGTTTATTTATGGTCATCACTTCCCCAGTTTAGCAAAAACATAAGGCATCTCAGATGGAACCATAATTGAATTGCCTACATTTAACTATGCTCCCTTAAAATCATTCCTCTGTAGGCAGCACACTCAGTTTTGTAACTGAACATCTGTTATATATCCAGTGAAATAAACAATCTACACACCGAATAGACTCACACTGATAATGCTCATCGATTTTGCGCAGGTTTCATCTATTCAACACGCCCATTATCTCCATTTACTATTTACAATTTCCATTTTCCCCCAACGCTCCTCGTCAGCAAGTCATGACCCGCGCGGGCCACACTTTAGGGAGCGTTGAAGTGTGTGTTCGTCAGAGCTCATCACAGCGTGTGACTGGTTCGTGGTCAGGGGTGATGGGCGCACGCCGCTAGATGAAATGAATACTCAGAGAAGCGTAATGAATAACAAAACCACCGCAATAATGTCAAATTATACTGGGCTCACACATTTCAGCCCCACAAACACACTCTCAGCGAGGCTCACGAGAGGTTAGGAACACGTCTGCCCCTGAAGAATAAACGTGGCACGTAGAAGAAGAAGCTGCAACCCCGCCCCCTTTTCTTTTTTTTAATTTCCTCATATCACCACATGATTGACAGTTTCCACAGCAATGGGGGTCCCTAGAGGGCCAGTGTTGCCAATGTTGGCAGACGGGCTCGGTTACCTCAGCACAGCGTTATTAAAGCGATAACAGGGTGATTCCTGCTTCTTAGAGACGCAGTCTCGCTCACTCCTTTTTTTTGTCTAATCAAAAAAGGATAGAGCAATGCCATGCATGTACATTTACAGACTTATTATCTGAAACTCGAGTTTCTAAATTCAAAAGGAACAGACTATATATAACGGATAGACATGTAAAGACCGAGATCTGGTCCTCAGTTGTGTCCTTCTGACACCAATATAACATCAACGCTTTTCCAGCCATGCATTTGTGGAATCTATCACATTATGATAAAAAAAGTACAGATGTCTTTATGAATGTTTCAAAGGAAAAAATATGTTCATGCTTCACGTTTGATCAGCAAAAAGAGCTGACTTGCTCTTGTATCACAGATATGCATGTATATACACAGACCTATTCTCCTGACACCAATAAAGCATTGGCGCCGCTTTCAGTGTATGTGGTTGAGCGGAGCTCCCAGGGGTGAGCGGATGAGAGGAGGTGGGGTTAGAGGCACTACAAGTCCCCCAGGTCCCGGCGAGATCCAGGATGGATGGACTCATAAACTTCAACACATGCTTTGGCCACCAAGCGTTTCTCCCAGCGCCCTCCGTTCCGATTTGTTTCCCTTAAAAGCGCCCGGCGAGGAGGAGACACGTGGCGTATATCTCTTGGCTTTATGGTGCGATTACAGTGTCTCCGCATACAGTGAGAGTAATACAGCTAAATCCTGCCTTGCCACAGAGGAGCTGAATAATGCCGTCAGCGTGATGTTTTTATTGTTTTAATAATACGTGCGTGCCACTGGGCATCTACAAATGCAGTGAATTATAAAGCAGCACAGTTTAAGGCGGGGTAATAGCTTTTGCTGGGAGCCGGGCTGTTAAAAAAATGAAATAAATAAATGTGTATTGGAAAAAGTGGCGGATTTAGTGCAAGCGCATCAGGTGAAATCGCACTTCATCAGTCATTTTCATTCCCCCTAAGGTTTTTTTCCTCCTTCTTTGTCTAGATTATCATTGCCAGTATTATGTGCGGGTACAACCAAGCTGACTGGACTGTGCTGGCAAAGATGGCTGAGGTAAGCCACCATTCCTTGTGTATGTGTGTGTGTGTGTTTGTGTTTGTCAAGTTCACTCTGTTTGCTCTTTACACATCTCCCAACTTCAGAGATTAATCAGGCTTATTGGAAGCATGAAAAGTAAATTAAACATGAATCCGTGAAATTAGTTAATGTTCTGAAGATCTTGTTCTTCAAGACATCCATTTCATTTACATGTTTGAAAGTCTGCTAATGTGAAGGTTTTCTTTTTTTTTTTGTCGGCATATCACAAAAAGAAGCATTTATTTATTACACGCATTTTTAACACAGTGACAAACACAGTCACATCCATATTCATAGCTTAAAGCCTCATTGGTTCTGTGGAAAGAGGCTTTTACATTAAATTTGCATTAGATACTGTATCATTGGATTTCAGCCTTTCGGGTGACAGAAGCCAACTGTGCTCACAAACTGTGAATGAGGAGTTGTAAAACTTTATAAAATGTTTGTTTGCCATAGCCGGAACAAACCCTCTTTCCCTATCATAACCACACTGACCCCGACAGACTAAGTGTGCTTTTCTTTGTCAAATGGCCTAAGAAGTGTTGATAATTTAGCCCAATATGAACCTAATATAGCCCATTGTTCATCAGTTACCCACTTTATATTGACGTTTTTTGCTTCAAAGTAAATATGTTGAAGAACGTACTCGCAGCTCTTTTCTACCCCATGACGTAAGTTGTGTCATACGTCGAGTCAAAGGTTAGCCAAGAAGCCGGAACTTGACACTCTTGCGGAAAATAATTGGAAGTCAGTTATTTATGTCATAATTTTACAATTTCAGAAATATGTTTCTTATGAAAAACCCATTTATCTGCTACAGAGGACATGTGATAAGCTTCAGGTTTTTTAAAATGAAATTTTTTATTTTTGTTTCTACCATGCTTCTAAACCCCCACCCCCCCCCCCCCCCCCCAAACGGATTTTGACAAATTTTGTCCTAACAAGCTAACACTGAAACACCTCTTCCTAAAATTCACAAATGCAGAAGAACTGCTTGTTTAATGTATTCTTGAGGGTTTCTGCAGACTGACAATATGGCATCCGATGTAAGTGTGTGTGTGTGTGTGTGTGTGTGTGTGTGTGTGTTCTCCGAGGTGTTATAATTCCCACCGGAGCTGTTTCGTTCTGTATGTAAACAACCAGTGCTGATTTAGACAGGACGTACAGTATGTAAATGCGGACAGGACCCTGTCATCACTAACACTTACTGCTGCTGGTTCTCTAATTGAGGTGTCGTACACTCTCGTACCTTCCAGTTTATCTCCTCACCGCCCTCACACACTCAAACACACAAATGCGCTCAACGAACCCACACACATGTACGTTTACATTGAGAAACCCAGGAGAAGATTTGGCTCGTACAGCGAGGAGGCTGGTGTTGCAGTCAGCTTCAAGACCAGTGAGGAAGACATGTTTGTGAGGGAGTTTAGTGGGAAGTGTACAATCATGTCAAGTCATTCTACTCTAGTATAGTTACTGTATGACAATCTTCTTCCTCCTCAACATGCCTGTGATATAATACACATTACAAAACAGCTCACACTACTGCCCTGTTTACATCTGATATTAAGGGTTGTCTATTGACTAATGAACAATGGTATACTAATAAAGTGCACCATAAAATAATGGTACTTTGATTATTCTTAACAAATCAAGAGCATACAGTGCAACCAATGGAATTTGATTCCCAAAATGAATATCTCTTATGAACTGATTCTTTTTAGTGAATCAGAAACATATTGTTCAGTGCAAAGAGTGTAGTGAAACAATTGAATAAACTGATTTTACCAAGTGTGACATTAACATTGTTAACCCTGAAACAACATTATGATTAACCAATCACATTTAAAGAACCAGTTTATAGTTTTTGGAGTTTAGGCTTACAATTAGTGTTTGGTGCTTGTGCATCAGTATCTTTAATCTACCGTTTCTCCTGATTTTAGGGATTAATCATGGGTAGGGTTAGTTTTAAGTGTTTGGATATGGTCAATACTATTTTTTGGATTAAAACGTGGTTCCAGGGTCAACAAAATATGTTGCTCCGCAAAATCAGGATGTGCAACTGGTGAATCCGTAGTGTTTGGCTTGAATCAGTCTGAAACAATGCTCTACTGTATATAAATGTAGCATGTCTGATTTTATGACCCCATTCATATGATATGTTTATATGGTATGAATTTGTTACGACCCGTGGCTCAAAGGGAAGCAACAAAGGAGGGACGCACGGAAACAGTGAACTGAATTGAAAAAGGCTTTATTAAATTTAAACATAATTGTTCATAAAGAAAAGAAAATGAAAGAAACAATGAAATATAATAATGTTCCTGCATTCGTCAGAGTCAGTGTGTAATGCGCGGTGCCTGCATGCAACATTGTAATGTACTGTTGATGTAGCGTGAAAAATGCTGAAAGTAACCAAACTAAACCAAAAATCCTCTAAGTCCAAAAGCCCAACATCTGCCCCAACTCTCGCTCTTTTAAGGAAGCACTCAGAGCGCAGCAGCAGGTGCATTCAATCCGCGAATTAACATGAGCAGAACCGCCCATCGCATCTCCCAGGCTCAATGACGGGACCGTCACAAATTACATTATCATTCAAAATGTTGGGGTCAGTCTTATTTATTTATTTGAAAGAAATTGAAATGTGTATTTATCAAGGATACACTATATTAATTAGAAATAACAGTAAATACTTAAATTTTTAAAAAAATATTCCATTTAAAATAAAAGCTGTTCTTTGAACGTTCTATTCATTAAAGAATACTGGGGGGGGGGGGCATTACACAGCATAACAGTTTTCATCATGATTAGTAATAAAACATGTTTTGAAGAAACAGAAAATCAGCATATTTTAAATATTTCTGAAAAATCGTGGGACATTGAAGCCTGGAGTAATGATGCTGAAAGCTACATTTAAAATATAAAAATGAAAAAAAAAAAAAAAAAAAAGTTAATTTGAGATTTAATATATTTTTATAAAATTAATGCTTTTTTTTTTTTTGGTGCAAAAAGCAAAAAATCGTACCAACTATTTTTTATATATGTATGCAACTTTCTACATCAGTGTATTACTCTGAATCTTTTGACCATCAGCACCGACTTGTAATCACTGATCTTTATTCCAGAAGTAAATGGGGTATATTTATTTTATTTTCACTGGACTCAAGCTTTCAAGCATTTGAATCAGAATTTGGATGCGTCATGCTCACTTTTCAAAACATGCTTTGCTTTTATGAACCTTTCAAAGACGCAGAAGATATGAGAGCAGCCTTTCTGTGTTGAGGAAGCCTTGCATATTCTTGATTTAGCTGAGAGACGGGTCCGAGAAATTCCTTAATGCCAATCATTAATTCATTCATTAAAGAAGTGCACAGTGTTAAAGGGCGCAACAGAATTGCCTATCAAAGGTGCCTTGATGTAGCTACAAGCTGGATTGGGCCGGGCAGCGCGGCTTTGATCACACTGGAGTGGTTAGTTCTTGTCAAAGTTAGTGTCAGGTCTGATCAGTGTTTGTGTTGAGGCCTCTGGCTGTCTAATGGAGCGTATCCAGACATCCTCCACTCACTCTGTCTCACTCATACACACACACACACACACACACATACACAAACATAATTTTTCGGAGTCCTGCAAGTAAGTTACAGCTAAAAGCCCGGGCTATATGTGAAGACCGGATCATCTTAGGTTTACAAATGGAAATCTACTATACATGCAAGTAATTATCTTCATCTCAACGAGCGCAACAGTTGGCTTTTGTTTCCTGTTCGAGTGGGGAGCTTTGATGTGATGCACTTTTTACTATTTCTGGATAAGAGGTCATCTGCTTTGAAGTTTTCTGTTGTATGAGGTACATAAAAGCTCTTTCTTATAACACACAGTTGATGCTCTTGTTTTAGTTTCGCCATTGTTAGGATTCACAAATAGAATTACTTCAAGACTTCCTAAGTCGCAGGTGGAAAACACAGAAAAGGGCTGAATGTTAAGGTGCATTGTGTGTAAATATCATATGTCCTTGGTTGCTACTCTCCTTGTTGAGTCCACCAGCCTCTGGAAACACAAGAACGGTTCATCAGGGGCTTTATAAATTTGGTTTTGTGGCCATGCAGCTGCATACAAATCTAAGATCACCACAGAGAAACGGCAAGCATCAGCTGGAGTGGCGAAGAGCTCGTCACTATCGGGCTCACGAGCGGTGGAAATACATTCTCTGATTAATCACTCACTCTTCACCATCTGGCAGTCTGACAAACCGCTCGCGGACTGACGTGAGAATCTGAATCTGACAGAGAGGGCTACCCACATTCCCAACCTTCCACGCATGCATATCGCCAGCTGTAGATTTTGATGGAGGTGGAATAAGAATAGTGTAGGGCTGTTATTTTCACGCTCGTGTTAGTTTTAACCTGTAGGAAAGTTATAACATATTGACACACACACACACACATATTATATTTACAGTGTATATATATATATATATATATATACATATATACACACTATATTGCCAAACGTATTGGGTCACCCCTTCCAATGAACAGATCTGACTACTTTAGTAATTTCCATGGGTGCAACCCTTAATATGTATGCATATATTGATATTCTAGGAAATTGTGTGCTTCTAATGTTATAGTAAAAGTGTGGTCAGAACCCTTTTTTATTCTAATATGACTATGTCTCTGTGTATAAGGCAAGGTTTAAAAAGAAATGATTGATTCAGGCAACGTGGAAGAACTAAACTGGTCCGCAGAGAGCAAAGTCATAATGCAAAGACAACTCTGGTGTGACTTTAAATGCAGAACAGGAGCCAAAAAAAAAAAAAACTCATCACCAAGCAGCAGTGACTTGTACATACATTATATAGACTAAAGTATTGGGACACCCCCTTCTTTAGAACAGATAAGAGGCGCTTCCAAAGCTGTGGCAACAAAGATGAAAAGATAATTCATGTTTACTAATTGTATTTCCAGCTCTATTGCAACATTTTTGAAAGTGTCTGAAATGACTCTACCCGTATGTACAAGTCATTGGTGTTTGGTGATGAGTAACACACTTTTTCCTCCCGCTCTTTTTCCCTTACAAAGCACACACAAACAGTACAGACACACACACACAGTGACTAATTAACCACTTTACTGTACTTACTAATGTATATACATGGTAAATATGTGATACTTGAGGACAAGTGGGTACAAACAGACACGCTCTCATAATTGCAGGAAGTGCTGGTAATTCCTATGTAATGTTTATGCAAAATAGTGCACTTTATTTTACAGTCCTAGTTCCATATACTTACTAAAGTATGTACCATCTTATCGCCCAACATTAGTTCTGACCCAGGTAATGCTCATGTGGATGCAAGAAGGAAACAGCCACTAACAAATTCCAGCATTTACTGGAAACCCTTCCTAGAAGAGTGTGTTATTGCAGTACGGACCAACCTCACATTATTCTCCATCATTTGTGGAAAAAATGTTCACATAGCAGATGTCCTCATATTTTTGGCCATATAAAATATTGTGCACCTTAAACCAGTACACCTTGGAGTAGATTTGCACTGTTCTGTCTGCTGCCTGCCTTGTCTGTCATTTTGTGTCTCTCAAACCCAGCCAAATCACTCGCTCACTCTCTCTCTCACTTACTATCCCTCTCTCTCTCTTTTTTCTCTCTCCTCTCTAATGGCTGTCAGGCTTTAGGAAAGCCATGGCTGTATGTCTGAAGCAGCAGGTTTGTAGGGTGTGTAGCGGAGAAATCGTTCTGACTCTCCCCATTTCAGTGCGGTTCAGAACGGCCGCCAGAGCGTAATTGCCTGTTGAATGCTTTCCCACTTCCAGCACCCTCGCTCACTCACCCGCTCCCTATCCACCTGTGCTGCCTTTTTTCTGCTTCCCTTTTTTATAAGACGACTCTGTGGCAGCTTTGACATGTCAAAGAGTTCTTCTGGGTCTATTTTAAGAACATCATTTTATGCTTTTTGAATGCCGGGAAATGCTCAGGGTGTTTTTTACTTTTTGTTACAGATTTGATTTTTTTTTTTCTCTTTTTCTTTCTTTGTGCAGCTTCTGGGTTTTACATACAGTACGCTGGCCCAAAAAACTATTTGGACATCTTAATATATTAAAAGATCTATTTATTTCAATGCAAAATATCAAACCAAAGGGCTATACTATTGCAAAATAGTTTTTTTTTTTTTTTATTTGATTGGATGTGCACATCGCATTTAAACATAATTGCAAAATAGGTATAAATCCATACTATTCCTGAGCTCTATGTAAGTGCATAACTATAATACAAGCTCTTATCACCTAATATGGCAATTATTGTTTGAATTTCGTGATTGGTGCATCCATGTGTCTCATAAATGATTGCATGATGCTTATGTATTTAGCTGAATCTCATCTTGCATGCATCTTAAACCACCTCCTGAGCATGTGTAAGTGATCAGAGCATTATCAGTCTCAAATGCATCTTGTAGGGTGGTCAAATAGCAATGTGATAAGGAAAAATGCATGAAGTGACCATGTGTCTTTTGTATGATATAGGCCTATGCTTTGGATTTGTTTGTCTGTAAATGTCATTTTGCAGTTCAATTATCCTTGCACATATTTAATTACACAAGTGATTATGTCAATGGTGTTTTACCTTATTCTTTTGCTTAACAGGACTCTAAAGCTGATGCTCTGGAGCTGAACCTGTCCTGTCCTCATGGCATGGGAGAGAGAGGTATGGGACTGGCCTGTGGACAGGTAATACAACATTTAAAAAGCACCGCTAAAAAACTTACATTTCAAAAATTATTATTATAATAATTTGCAGAACCTTATGTTGTTTCAAACCTGTGTGATTTTCTTTCCTTTGCAAAACACACAAAAAAAGAAAAATTGAAGCCTTTATTTCTATGTAATTACCCTAAACGGACTAAAGCTTTTAAGCTTCAGTAAAGATATAGAAACTTCCATGAGATTAGGTTGGAATATAGCACAAGATTGTGCTTTTTTACACTTCAACATAACTATATAGACAAGAAAGAGCAGCAACAGTCCTCAGAATTTCACCTTTTGTATTCCAAGTAAGAAAGAAAGTCCTATTTCTGAAGCCGGCAGAGAAAGTGTATCTGGAAATGGTATACATTACATTCAGACTCTGGTCACCTGCACATCACCTGCCCCACCACATCTCCTCTCCTAAGCTATTTTTATTTAGTTTTCTGCCGGGGAGATCCTATAAGCCTCAAATGCAGACTAAATGGACAGAGCAGGTCAGGAGGCATCTAATGGTCCCCTATTTCTCTCCATCTCCCTTCAGCTTCGTTATGGTTGTGAGAGAAGCAGGAGCCGTTTCCCCCCCTCAAACAGGACACAAAGCCATTGTGCTCCTGCAGAGGCTCTAAACGAGCCCTGTGCTACCCCTCTCTCTCTCTCTCTCTCTCTCTCACACACACACACACACATATATGAAGCTAATCACAGCCTGCTGCCTCCTGGCAGCTAACCTCTGTGTGAACTAACGCAAAGCAATATCATTTAATCACACTGTTTGCCACACGCTCTCTTGTGCTCTCTCTGTGGCTGGCTTTCTCCGTCTGTCTGTCTCTGTCTGTCTTTGCTTCCTATTTATTTTTCCCCGTCTTTCAGTCTGGATCACTCCCTCCGCTCCCCCCATCTGTATGTTTCTGTCTTTCCCTCTTATACTGTAGGGAACAGGAGGAGGTCTCGTTGATTGTATGAGAATAAGTAGGAAATTGTGCACCGGTACAAAAATGTATGATTGCAGCCCCATACTGTTGGGTATTTAATCAGGGAGCATGGCCCTGTCTTTGAACCCTGGAGCGTACGGCACACTGGGCTAATGCAGCTCTATCTGGACACAGCGCTGTCGGAGGGGAAACTCATTTACATTTTACAAAGACAGAAATCAACTCGCAAAGATGTAAATATGCTAATGTTAAACAGTTTCTTTCTCTGAGCGCCAATGCGAGAGAACTTCAGGAATCTTAAGCGAGGCATTGTTTTGGTTCAGGCGTAGCTGGATTTCTCTTTTTATATGAACTACATTTTGTTCTGTACTAGAGTCTGTTTATGATTAATGCCAAATGTTTGTGCTACAGCTTTGAGTTACTGTGGTTGTGATGTGTTTATCACTATTTTTTTTATGCGCTATAGGTAAAACATGCTCAAATGTTCCTGCTATTAGTTTTAAAAATAGCAACATTTTCAGTTTAATCAGAGATGACCACTAGATCGTCCTTAATATAGATGTACCATATATTTCTTTACTTTATTTTTGAAAATTATGATGCATAATCATATGTCATACATCACACCCTCTAAAACTACTTGGCCTCAGACAAGTAGGAAAATATAATGTGTGTGTGCACTGTGTATATTTATTATGTATACAGAAATACAAACATATGTTTACATATATTTATATTCATATATATATTTATATTCATATATATTTTGCATAACTAGTAGCAACACCAGAATAAACAAAGACGATACTGAAAAATATAATTATTTTGTCAACAACGTAACTTTTCTCACTTGTTGCAGTGATATAATACACTGAAAAAAATATTCCTGGGATTTAGCAATTTTCTTTAAGGTAAGTGGTTACAATCAATTTATTTTAACTACATTTAAATAAACAAATTTTGTTAACTTTCAACATGTTTTATTTAAATCTAGATCAAATTGAATTGTTAAATAATTTGTAGAATATAAATTGTTTGCAACCATTTAGCTTAAAAAAAGTGTGTCTGTGTGTG
>JAUCMS010000044.1:6338222-6348271 GCA_032357445.1 Enteromius radiatus | reverse complement strand
GATTTAAATAAAACATGTTGAAAGTTAACAAAATTTGTTTATTTAAATGTAGTTAAAATAAATTGATTGTAACCACTATATAAAATTGTTTTTTTTTTTTGATGGTTTGATGAACGGATGGAGCTGAAAAGAAAGGAAAGAACAAAAAGGAAAAGAAAGGAAAGGGGCAGGAAAAGCACTTTTTTATTACTCTTAAATAATTATTTGATACACATATTTCTACTTTTTCAGTTCTGCAGCCTGTTCTGAATCAGTGATATGAAGATCAGAACAGCATCCGGAACTAAAGCAGCTGCTGTCCGTGGTTCTGAAAACAAACATCCCACAATCTGCAGGACAAAGTACTTTCCCTCCCAGCTTGATTTATATTTATAGATCCTCCTTATGTGTGATATTGTCTGCGGTGGATGAGATACTGCACCCGTGCCTTACTTTACACCGCCTGTGCTGTGTTTCAGATGTGTTCGAGTCCTCAGCTTCATATATTACCACCTTAGAACTCTACCATATTCATTGATCTTCCACTGCGCCTTCATGTGTATCAGCCCTTGTTTGAGTTTCTGACCAGAGCGTGTGTGTGTGTGTGTGTGTGTGTGTGTGTGTGTGTGTGTGTGTGTGTGCGCGCGATATCACACTCGGACTCAATGCCCTCTACATGAGATTGATGCGTCTCATAAGTGTCCCGAGCCTCGCAAAGACCTGTTCTTCCCGGATTTCCAGGGAAAGGGTTTCAGACACGTCTTGCCAGAGGTGCCTCTCTTTCCTGCATTTAAAGCGCCGGCGAAGCACAAGCCCTGAGCTTGGAGCCTTGAAAGCCAAGCTTACAAACACTTGTCAGCCAGAGGCCTTTAATAAGCTGTCATAGGCCTTCCCAGCGCCGCTGAGCTCCCCTCTGTGAGGACATTAAGTTCTTACAAGCAGCATCTGTTTCAGGGCCAGGCACCTGCCTCTGGCCCTAGCGCTCCGCTAATGCTTTTCTACCTTCCCTTGACCACGCTCCCTGCTGTTAGCCACTATGTTTTAGCCTGGCCACCAGTGACCTACGCACAGATGGACACACACACACTTGCGCTCGCAGACATCTGCTGGCCAGCCTCCATTATGCTCCAGGAAATCTTAATGTGCTCTCAATCTCTTCTGCGAGCCTAAAGGTGGCGTTTTTTTCTCCTCGCTCAAGCATTTCGTTCCTCGGGGCTCCCGGGTCCCATCTCCACTGACAGCTTGCACAGTTTTCCCTCTGTCTTTTGGGTTTTTCTAGCTTCTCACTGTAGACCGTAGAACATTCTGGTTGCTACCCTCTGACAAGATTTAGCGTGTGTGTGTGTGTGTGTGTGTGTGTGTGTGTGTGCACGCATGTGTGTGCACGCATGTGTGTGTGGTTTGCCAGCCTTGTTATAAATGCTCGCTGCCCACATCCCTCCCACGGCCCATACTGGTGGCTATTTTCCTCCAATGCACCACATATCATCCCCTCATGTTCCTCAGCACAAAAGAAACTCATTCAGACCGAAGATCTCCACCTTGAAAAGCACCCGAGTTTCTTGTGCGCCGTGGCAGCGTCCGCCGGATTCCTGCGTTCAGGCGGCGAAATCTCAAGACAGAAACAATAGCTCGAGGGTAAGATCCACAATAAAGTTTCTGGCACAGCGATTACAGAGCGCGGCACAGAGGCTGCGTTTCAATCAAACGTGATGGGCTACAACAAGTTAGACAATAGGGCTTTTCCTCAAAAGCGCCTCATTTCTGTCCCTTTGTTTGCTGCTTTGTACTCATCCCTTTCCTTTCACTCACTCTGACACTTTTCCGCTGAAAAAAGGAAAGAAAAAACATTAAAAAAAGAGATGTTTTATGGGCCCACACATGCTATGAACAAACACGCTCATATTCAGAGGAAAACAGAAATGCCCCGAAGCATTGCATTTCCAACAGATGTCTGAAGAGCCCGGAGTCTGGTACGACAGAGGCACATCACATTTCCATTTGGCACATCTCAGCCGTATCTCTGAGTTATGACAGTTTGCGCTACTCTCAAGATGCGCGCCATTCAAATCTCATTCATTATGAATGCCAGTGATTTGGAGGGCTGCCATCACGTTGCTCTCCAGAACCACAGCACCAACAGACGAGAAGATACGGCTTCGCTATAAAACACTTTTTTTTTCTGCTCCAGATGTTGCAAAGCTGGGTTCTTTTCCTTTGCTTTAAAGTTCAGATGGAGCTGTATCCGATTCAATGTTTCATTTTTGTTTTTTGTCTGTCTTTTCCTAAAATGCATGTTTTATGCAGATCTGACTTGTTGTGCTCACATTTAGGATGTTAGAGGAGTCAAATTATTATTTTTTTTACAACAGGTCATCACTTCCTATATGTCAGATTGATATTGATTTAAGAAATATTTCAAACATTCAAAATAACTACAGTGAGAATAGCCAGTTGCAGTTCTGTATATCTGTGGCAGATACGTAGAGTATAGTGTGGAGTAAAAACAGGTCTTGTTTACCTTAATTACCCTTAATTTAAACTGTGATATTAAAGAAAAAGATTGTATATATTAATTAAATCAAAATACAAGTGTCAGTCATTAAATGTATTATTTATTTATCCATTAAGGTGGTTTTATTCAGCAAGGATAAGTTAAATTGATTCAAAGACAAAATATTCTACTTTAAATAAATGCTGTTCTTTTGTACTTTCTATTCATAAAAAACACCAAAAATGAACACCGTTCCCACAAAAAAAAAAAAAAAAGAATAAAAAATAAGCTTTGGCATTATAGGAATAAATTACAATTTATTTTTTATTTAAAATAGAAAACAGTTATTTTACATTGTAACACGATTTTACAATATTGCTGTTTCTGAGGTTTTTTTTACCAAAATAAATAAATTTTACTGACACCAGACTTTTGAATGATCGTGTATATACTGGATATAAAAGAATAGAAGTCATAGGGGAGACTGTGGTTACTTGTCTCTTCAATTTTTTAAAATAAATAGTAATCCTTGCTTCTAATTTTAAGCAGCATGTACACAATTACTGCTAGAGACGTACACTGGTGTAAATGAAATTTTCAATCAAAACCCTCTTATTATTAAGACATAGTGCTTGTCCTTGTGGGACAACTAGCCCCAGTCTTCTCTGTGCTGGAAAGCAGATCTTTGAGCATTGAGTCCCCTGAAGCTTTGTTATAATTCAAACACTAGAAAACACATACATAAAATGACTGCATTTCTATCTGAAAGGTGCAAACGTGATATAGATTTTTTTGTTGTTGTTGTTGTTGCTTACTGAATGAGAGGTAGAATGAGTGTCAGTAAGAGAAGGCTGGCGGAAGGGAGCGGGAAAAGGGAGCCGCAGAAGTAAAAAAGCAACATGAAGGCGGCGATGTGTTTCAGACGACATGTTCAGACACAACAGCGTTTTCCTCCCTGGCCACATCTGAGAGAGTTCATGAGGGGATCGCTAAACCATTTGGAGTCCTTGGTGTGTGTGTGTGTGTGGGCGGTAGAAAGAGAGAGACTGTATATGAGTGTGGAAAAAAGAGAGATTGAGAGAAAACACATTTGAACATTGCCTCTGTGCTCTGTGGCCAGTGTTCGGTGAATATTTAGGGCAGCCTTGCTGTTTTAAAATGGACTGGCAGATGAATGTGAATGAATGAGAAATGCACCTCAAATGTCCCAGTTTTCGCTCTTTGTCATGTTCGGTTTGGTCTCTGAGAACCTTAATTAACAGCTAGAAGTTCCTGGATGTCCACAGAACAAGTCTTAAATAGATGTTTCTTTCTGTGATCTACAAGAAGCATGTAATGAGCCTTGACTTACATCCCCCTTCACTCTAGGACCCCGAGCTGGTGAGGAACATCTGTCGCTGGGTCAGAAAGGCCACCACCATCCCCTTCTTTGCCAAGCTCACACCCAACGTCACCAACATCGTTGACATCGCCAGAGCCGCATATGAGGGTATGAGCTACAGACAAACATATAGTCATTTGTGGGTGATGTAGGTGTGGATTTTAAAAATATATGTTTTTAATGATTGGGGGGGGGGGGATGCTTCTGGTCTAATCAGATTCAATGATCTATGCTAAGCTATGCTAAAACTGCTATCGTATGACCCAGAGATCGGCTGAATGGATTCAAAAATGGTAAAACTCATGGAGTGTTCCTTTAAGTCATCAGTATCACATGATCCTTCAAGAAATATTTGAATATTACAATTTAGCGCTCAATAAACATTCCTCATTTTTACTAATGAACAGTTATTCTGCTTATTTTTTGTTTGATACCTTGATATCTTTTTTTTCAGTAATGTTGGATGAATAGAATGTTCAGATTTACAGTATTTATTTAAAATAAAAAATATTTAAAAACATTTAGAACATCTTTTCTGTCACTTTTGATCAATTTAATGCATCCTTGCTAGATAACTATATTATGATAATTATTATAATGCCTTCTAACGTTTCAACAGTATTGTACATTCAACTCATTAGCCTAATCAGTGATTTTTCAATTGCATGTTCAATATCATTAGGTTATTATTATAACATGCACACCATTTTCATATGGAAAAACATTTAATTTTAAATAAGATTATATTGTTTGTACTTTCTATGTACATTTACACAACATTTAGTCATTAGCAGTTGTTATTATTCAAAGCTACTTACAAATGAGGACAATAGAAGCAATCAACACCAACAAAAGACCAGTAATATGTAAGTGCTAAGACAAGTCTTGGTTAGTCAAAATGCAGTATACATAAATAAATAAAAGAAAACAGGCAGAGACAATAGAAAAAGAATAGAGAACAGTAGTGTCGAAGGGTTTGTTTTTAATAAATTAAAAGAAAACAAGCAGAAAATAAAAAAGAACAGAGAACGCAAGCGTTAGAGGGTCATTTTTTAAATAAATGAACAGAAAACAAGTTGAAAGAATGGAAAAACAATACAGAATTTAAGTTTAATAATAAAGAAAACAATAGGTAGAACAGAAAGAGAATAGAGTGTGGACATGTTCAAGGTCAAGCTGTTTTTAAATAAACTAAATAAAATGAAAACAAGTGGATAAAACAGAAACAGAATAGAGAACACTAGTTAGATGCTAAAATGTAGAAATAAATGTAGGAGATGTGTGTGTGTGTGTGTGTGTATATACATATATATATTTATATGTACATCTATTGTATATGCACCTATGTGGTAATCAGCATATTCTTCATGCTAACTTTCTCTTCTGCTCACTCATGCCATTTATTACACTGCACTTTAATTCATTCATTCTCAATCATGTTCTTTACAATTGAAGTCAAGAGGGTGAAGGATAAATTGTACAATATAAGCCACTAACCTTTTTTAAATATAAGATTTGCAGAGTATTGATTTATGTTATTTTGTTACAAACCTCCTCCTGGCTACAAATTTGCATTTGAAATATATATTCTGACACATACTTTACATGATACATACATTGATCAAAACTATATTTTAAACAGCACATCTAAAGTATTCGCATTACTGGAACAGCATCTCAATGTAATTTCATGAACACAGTGCGTCTGGTTCAGGCTTCTGTAAGAACCTCTGTGGTTGTTTGTAGGCGGGGCAGATGGAGTCACAGCCACTAACACTGTATCTGGACTGATGGCTCTCAAAGCTGACGCCACACCCTGGCCTGGGATTGGCAGAGGCGCGAGAACTACATACGGCGGCGTTTCTGGTAAGAGAGGGAGTGTGTATGGAGTGTGTGGTGTTGGCTGTCACACTGGCTGCTGAGATGTCTGGGCTTGCTCTGGTCAGGTCCTGCCTGCACAGACAGATGGACTAGATCAGGTGTGAAAGTACTGGGCATGCTCTCTGCTCTCTAGAAATGGAGCTTCAGTGTGAGAAGCTTATAGTAAAAATGAAGAACACTGCAAAAATCACTTTGCCAGTCAGTATTTTTGGATTATTTTCCAATGAAAAAAAAAATTATCCTTAAAACACCTGAGAAAAATCATTATACTGTATATTAAGATATTAAATTAAATTGAATTAAATGTTAGTATGATTATTTAAAAAAAAATATTTTATATAAATGACACTTACGCTTAAAGCAAGAAATAAATAAAAATAAAATAAAATTTTAAAAATATTTCCAGAAAAAAAAGAATGTGTGTGTTTATTTTTAAATATTTATAACAATCCATAAAAATACACTTTACTTGAGAATTACAAAAGAGCTAGACTGTTAAATTGACTTCAATTCATCATCAATATTCTTCATAAATTAATGGTATTTTTTTTTTTTATTGCTTTAAGCATAAATCCAATGAAATTTAGTGAGGCGTGTGCTTAAAACAAGACAACTTAACTGAAGATATATTCTCTCAAAACATGTTTAAGTATCTTACAGTATTTGTACTTGTAAACAAAATATAAACTACTTAAAGGAATAGTTCACTCAAAAATGAAAATTACGGCATATCACGTCCCCGAGAGCACCGAGTGCGAATTCGGCCTCGAAGCTGAGCTCAACGTTCTCAAGGATGCGGCCGTTACCAGAAGTCAGTTATTTCGTTTATATTTTTTTTACAAAAAAACACCGATCTGCTTGAGAGGACATGTGGTAACCCCCCGGAGGCATATAGGTTAGTTTTACATCGCAGTACTTTTGGATATATCCAATTTACGGAGCTTCAGAATCATGGTCACCATCCACTAGCATTAACAAGTTTGGAAAAGCAGGATAAAAAAAAAAAAAAAAAAAAAAAACTGTGTTCGTCTGAAAGAAGAAAGTCATATACACCTATGATGACTTGGGGGGTGAGTAAAATGTGCTGTAATTTTTGGGTAAACTATTCCTTTAAGAAAAGCTTTTGTAATAAATAAATATATATATATATATATATATATATATTTATGCAAATTATTACTTTTATTTAAAAGAACATGTAAATATGCGTCTGTGAGCTTACCACTAACAAAAACAATCTCTGTGGTCACACATTTTTAAGCAACTTATAAACAGCAGACAGTTCAAGTATGTGCTTTATAGTTTCAGCTGTGTACAGTCGGGAGTGTTAAAGCTTCACCTCAGCACATCTCCCTTCAGCTGAGCTGCCACAATGTCTGCAGAGGCAAGGACAGGGTCAGAAACACGGCCTGCATTAAAAATTGATACTTACACTATTGAGGCTCTATTTTATGCAAGCAAAACTGACTGGCTGTCATATTTTTCACTTTTAAAGTCTTATGGGCCTCACCGTGCAGCTCTCCCATGGGACCCAGCCTTTCAGCAATGGTCTAAGACTCTGCCCGAGACCAACTTATTGATCAGCAGGACCTTAAAGGGCCTGTGCGGCCCCACATATTTTATCTGCTCCCAGTACAGTAGCTCTCTTCAGGCTTTGTGTTTCAGAAGCCCATATCCAGAGCATAAAACCATGTGCAGAGCATCCAGGGGCACATAAATGTGTGCCGCCCTGAGCTCTCAGTAGAGCTGACTTGATTCTCTAATGTATTCAGTAATTTAATGTTTAACTCAGCAGCAGTGGCCAGGTTTAAGGTGCTTTGATTTATATGGCAAGTGGCATAAACACTGAGTGTGGAGGAAATCAATCTTTTCTGTGACATGTATTTTTTTTCCTTAAAACTTTTTAATCACAGTTTTTGTACTGCATTCTTGCATTAGTCACTAATGTTTAGTAAAGGAATAGAGAGGGTGTTTTAACTCTAACTAAAGTTGTTTAGTGCTGTTTTGTTACCTGTCCATATTTATAAGCTCAGATTGGTTCAATAGTCTAAATCAGGAATTTTTAATTGATATGAGATTGAAGTTTCTAAATTTAGGGCTGTTGAATTCCTGCAATAAAGCATTAATCTCAATCTCAGTGCACAACAGAGTAAAAATACTTATACACTTTCATATTTGTCATGCTTTCATATCAAAATGCTTGCTACAGTTGCAAAAACGCAGAAAATCTAGCCTGATCTGAATTGTTTATGACAGATGAAAATTTCTCCTATCCAATTATTGGCCGTTTGCAAAGAGCTTTATTGACAGGCGATCTGACCAATCAGAACGCTTATATGCCGCTGCCACCTGCCATTTAGACCGATAGCTACAATCGGTCTTCATAGAAATGGGGTAAACAGTGTAAAAAAGAAATAATAATTAAATAATAAAATGGGTAAAAATTAAATAATAAAATGTTAAAACATGAACTTATCATTCTGATGACAACATCTTGTGAACTTCATCCCGATTTGGATCTGTTTATGCAGATGTGCTCTCATCTGTCTTCAATGCAGCTAATCCTACATCGCTTCATGTCATCTTCTCACTTATTAAACTATGATAGGACCTCTACTGCAAAAAGACTGTAACTTCAACACTCTAAAGGTATGAAACTATGACACCATGTGCTTTTTAAAACCATTTTCATAGGTTTTACGTTATATTGTTGGCTCGGAAAATATGTCAATATGCATTTGCGTGCAGCAGCAGCTGGATCCCTTCTAGCCTTAACCACAAATCAGACAGAAGAGTAGATTACTTACTTAATATGGTGTGTTCCATGATTAAAATAAAATACTTTCTTACTGTATGTTCATTCATTTTCATTTCGTGCTTTATGTAATATGAAAAGATGATCTGTTCCTGTGTTCAAGCTGAGGCAATACAGTGATCTGCCGAGACACATTAAAGAGCCCCAAAACAGTATTTATAGTTTACATATCTTTAATAATGGTACAATTTAAAAGCGGAGAGTCTTGAGACCTCGTTACATGTTCTTTTTCACTAAGAACATGTGTTTAGTGTAAGAGTGGCATTGTTTGTCCGTCATGGCAACAGTAACTAAGTAGGGCGGGTCTTTTCGAAAGGTCAATTGCAAAGAGCTTCTCATAACAAATTTTGTCTTATAACAAAGTATCAGATCAAATAATGTCCACTTCCTTGCACAATTCAAACAATAAATGCCGTTTGACACTTTTAAATGAGGGGACACAGATTGCTTTGGCTAAGTCAAGATAATCAGTAATTATGTCTCACCGGGACGCAGCATCATGTTATAGTAAGGGGCATAACATTTCCGCCAAATACTTGAGGTATTCGGCCAATCACAGTTCACTGGATAGCTGGCCAAATCAGAGCACACCTCGCTTTTTTTAGAACGATGAGCTTTGTACAAATCAACCCGATTTAGGAGGCAGGGCTTAAAGGGAGAAACTTTTTTTTTACCTCTGGAAACATGTCAAGCATTTATAGTTAGGTAAATATAACATTTTGGTCTCAGTTGTTAATCTTAACCTCTAATATTATAGTCATGAATCAAATAAGAGGGTCCCATGTATACTTTACATTTCATTCTGAATAATCTATATTATTAGAAATTTAATATTGTGAATCACTGGGAAATGAAATTATATTAAAACTCCATCTGAATATCAGGTTATGTAGGATTACATTTTTGAAGAATCATTATATTTTGTGATGTCACTGTAACAGAGGGCTGTCGGTGAGCAATAGGGAATTAAGCTGAACATATTTAAAAGCTAATTACTGATTTTTAGAGAAATGGGATGAAAAACCAAATATGGTATAACCTAGATTTGATTGTATATTCTCTGGCTGACTTTAAAGATACCATGTAAAAGTTAGTGGTCATAAATCCGGGATAGTCTTTATATGTACAGTATAGAACAGAGCTTCTCAAGCTGTAGTCCACGAAAGCTCCTAGTGGCCAAAAAAAAACACTGCACACTTATTTGACAAAGTCAGTATTATGATAGTATTTCTTGTGATGTTACATCAGTGCAGAAGGTTGCAATTTAATGAAATAATTAGATAAATATAGTCTGTATATATGTGCTGGGTTCTTCAGCACTTATCAGGGCTCCAGAGTGAGACCAATTTGGTCGCAAATGCGACCGAAATTCTTAAATGTGCAACTGAAAAAAAAACGCGGTCGCACAGGTGCACCTGACGTTGCTCAGGCGAAAACATGAATTTATTTAGCAAGTGCAGCATCTCTCTGTGTTATCCTCTGGTTATCCTGGTTGTATC
>JAUCMS010000044.1:6307386-6325085 GCA_032357445.1 Enteromius radiatus | reverse complement strand
TGTCATGAACCGTCGAACCGTTCGATACATGCATGCACCGAATTGAGACACGCGAACCGAACGGTTCGGTTTTTTTTTCCATGAACCGTGCCAGCCCTAATGCTGAGGGGCATAGCATTTCCAGAACATGCTTAAAGTGATCCACCAATCACAACAGAGTTGTCTGATTATCCAACCAGAGCACATGTCTTGTTTCAAAAGGAGGGGTTTAATTGAAACAGGAAATAAACAGTGCGTTTGAGACAAGCTGGGAAGAGAGGTGCTATAATAATGTAAATATCTGATCCGTGCTGGCAAAATGAGTCGGAATGCACATGGTCTAATTTCTCATTTTACAGTCAAAAGAAGTAAAACAAAAATAATAATTTTGGTCAAATTTACAAAACAATTTTCTAAACAGTAAATAAACATTTAAAATGATCTTTATTTGTATGTTTTCTGAAAGTAGTATCTATTTCTCTTCTCACTTCTGGAGTAACTAGATCTATTGTTGAAAAGCGCAGAATTCCAGCTTTGGGAAAATTCATATCAAAATCTCGATGACATGAGTTTAAACCTTTGCAGAAGATGCCTAATATCCCTATAAAGTACATTATTGTCTCGACAGGGCTGACAGAAAAGAAGCATAATTTGTTATGTCTTACATGAACGTTTAGTTAATGGTTGGGAAAAATATGATGTGTAACATTATTTTTGATCCATGTGTTACAGCAGGCCTTAGACCTGTCTCAACATTAATCTAACATTAAAAGAAAATATGGAATCACTTGCTGAATGCAAAATGAACTAATAAGGGCAACTCCGTAATAGAAAGACTAAGGCAGTAGAACAGAAACAAAAAAAAATCCACACCTGTGACAATATATTATATTATATGTAATACGTTTGTAAATATACAAGTCTTAATATTTTTAGCAGTTCTACGCAAGTATGCTAGTTAATGATGTTTACCGGAAAAGCGCTTTTACCTTTTATAATTCAAGCACTACAAAAGAACTGAAAATTAATATAGTCTACTTATTTTAGATGTGTTTGTGTTTTGTGATGTACAGTCATCATTATTGTACGGTCCTTTTGTGGTTGTTATGCTCCAAATCATGCTGGTCACACAAGTCCAAGTTTCCAAGGAGGAGCTTTAGAGAGTTTCTGCATGTTAAATTTCAAGGAACTCTGTAGTCCTTAAGCAGCGCACAAAAATAAAGCATGCAAAGCAGGTCCCAGAATGCGCGCGCACACACACACACGCATTATCTGAATGTTTGCTGCTGTTAAGAAATGGAGTGAGGACACTGGCAAAAGGTTTCCATTATCTTTGCACCCTGATGAGAGGAGACACAAAAAGAGATGTGTGGTCTTGGCTAATACAGTATTTCTTTCCCTGGCAAACAAGAGCAAATTCACTGCCTGGAGCCAATTAAAGTGCAGAGATCAATGCCCACCATGATACCAGCACTGAGCTCCTTACATTAACATGAGCTTGGCGGATTAATGTTTTGTTATTTTATTCTGTATTATTTAGTGCCATTACATACTGTAAGAGAATCCTGTAAATTGAAAATATGCTAGTGTAAAAAAATAAGTCAAACTTTAACTAATGAGCTTTCACTGATCATTGGCTACTGTATTTAGTGTTGAAAAAACAGCTATACATTTTATAACCATTATGTTGTTGAAACATAAGAAAAATGTAATAACTGAAATAAAACTTATTTTTACTAAAACGTCAGACAATGGTATATATATAAAAATATGTATGTATGTATATAGTTGGCATATCAATGTATTCCATGGTGTGATGAAAAAAATTCTAGCACCCAAGATGGTGAATGTGATTTTGCTTTGTACTAGGTGTTCCTGGATCAACATTCAAATCAACCAATCTAATAGAGATAGAGAGATAGTTTTTCTCAAAATATCTGTTTTAGGCTTATGATCAGGGTTAGGTGCTTCTACACCCTCGTTAATCAGATGTCATTTCCCACTGATGTTAGGCATATATTTTGGCTAGGGGTAGAGACTGGAATAGTCTGAAACAAAGCAAAAATGTAATTTCATGTAGTTGCTGATATTTATATAGCCAGAAAGGTAGATGAAATTCTGGTAGCTTAAATCAATAAGATATTTAAATGAACAGTATTATGATAAAAGGAAAAACAACCAAATATTCCATAAAACTGTAAACTGTTTTTTTTTTTTTTTTTTATGAAAAAATAAATAAATCAAGTAAACCTAAGTTGCTTCAGTAAGTCCAGTAAGTTTTCATCTTGAAATATTATTAACAATTAAAAATCAAAAAAAGAAGTGTACAACAGGTTTTTCAGCAAATTTTTGATCATGTTGGTAATGTAGAGATCATATAAAACATGAGACAATAGGCATGACAAGGAGACACTGAGGTCAGATCCTTCAGGTAATGAAATCATCTGTTGAACCGGTTCCGCACTTCCAGTCACATCAGGACAACAATGTTTCGTCCTTCTGCAATTGCTTTGCGTAGAATGCAACGTCTGTCAATTGAGGTCTGTTTAGCTCTTAAAGTGCGATTAGTGGCCATTACAAGGCAAAGATAAAGATTAACGCTTCTCTCGCCGAATCCCCCGGCGATTGGCGAGATGTTACAGAACATAGGAGGCCGGGCTTCCATTCTAATTCTCGTATAATTTAAATCACTCAGCCCACACTGACATAATGTGCGCTCCTTCCTCCACTGCACTCTTGATTTACAATCCAGAGGGGAGATGGGAGAACTGACAAGCCCTGTGTTTTGGAAAGCTCTGCATCTAATTAGCAGAGGCTTTCTGGTTGCCCGGGACATGAGATTTGGCAGTGTGTGTAGCTCCTCTCATTAAAACAGCACTCCTCGTGGAGTGGACGCGCAAAAAAAAGCCTCCCTCTCAATAGAAAGAAAGAAAAAGGAAAAGATTCCTTTTCCACCAACACATTTGTATAACTGTTATTTAGCGCGCTCGCTTTTGTACGCAAGTATTCAACCTGTCTGTTTAGCAGACGTCCAAAGCAAATGGCATTTTCTTTTTCTTTCAGTGTTTCTTTGGGAAAAAAAACATTCTTTGTGAAAACTCCCATCATTATATTTTTCTTTTCCATTGTTAAGTGTATTGCTTTGTAGACTCTCCTTTGAATCCTTTGAATGATCTTAGCGCGAATTAGCATAAAGCAGATACGCCATGGCTCGTCGCTAAACAGAAGACAGAGAAAAAGAGAGGAAGAGCTCATCTAATAGGGCTGAATGGGGTTGCTGTGAGTCGGGCAGACTGCAGTTTGTGTATCTGGAAGACATGAAGTTATAATAGGCTTCAGGGATTTCCGCCGGTTGCCATTTAAGTACACGGCACTTACTCACAAGACTGCCGGAGGCAAAATGGTGGTCAGTTGCTTTGTGTGGGGTTTTGGTGAGATTTGAGAAGGACGTGTAAGCCAGTGAGGCGTGATCGAGTAGTTTTGGTTCTGTTTCATGGCACTTGTGTCTGTGTGGGATGCGCATTAAAATAGATGTTTGTCCTGCTGGAAGTTCTTGTGCAGATTTGGAACAGCAGATTAGCTCATGTTTTTAGGCAAACAGGAAAACGGAAACTCAGTATTTTATATAGCGCCATTAAAGAAATGTGTTGAAAGCTGAATGGACAGCATCTGTTGCATGTTGATTAGCACAACAAAAAAAAGATTTCAATTCAGTTTGTAAAACCAAATGAAAAACATACTCATAGAAATACTCTTTGTACGTGGGGCAAGTTACTTTACAAAGTAAACTAAAATTTTGCCATTGGCCAACCAATCTTAATTGGCTACGTTAACCGCCAAGGTTACATATTCCCATGTTTCTCAAGAGATTGAGTGGAAAGAAAGATAAAATCATCTGCTGTTTAGCTCTTGTTAGTTTCTTAACATTAAACAATTATATGTTGTAACCCAACAAATTGTTATTTGATAGTTATTGAATGTTAATGATTATTAGTAATAATTATTGATAATTAATATTTTGCTAGCACAAACAAATTCTCACAAGAAATTAACTAGTTGTTTATTAGTATGCATATTATTAGCATATTGGCTATTCACTGGTACTTATACAGCACATAGAAAGAATAAAGAATGCTAGTGATAGAAGGCACTTTTAAATAAATAAAAACAAAAGTCGAAGTTGATGAGTAGAATTTTTGGGCCACCTGGACAGCTTATCCACTCTGGCCCACTTCGCATAGAAATCGTGATCTGCAGCGGTACAAATTGCGTTTCTGGTGGTTCCCGTACTGTAGAAATCATAACCACTATCCCCCTGGTAGAAATCATTTGGACCCTTAAAATTCTCATCTGACGTTTGACAATTTTTAATGTTACATTTGTTACAAGAGTTTCACTAAAGGGTCAGGACCCTCTAACTGAAATTACTAGTTTTTAAGGGGTGGCTCCTTTAAGGCTTCTCATTAAAGGGTCACCGTTATGATTTGCTAACATAATTTCATGAGAACGTCAACACCTCCTTGCTATTACACGTATAAAACACCAGACAAAGCATTGTGAAATTGTTAACTTATGTTTTGTGATGCCACTTTTATAAGATCTAATACAGTTGGCTGCTTCATCTTTTCAAAAGTTCAAAGAAAATGTTATTTCTCATGTCATGACATTTAAAACGATTAGTATTTTTAAAGGAATAGTTCACCCAAAAACTTAAATTACCCCATTTTTTACTCATCCTGAGGCCATCCTAGGTGTAAATGACTTTCTTCTTTCAGATGAAAAAATAGTTGTCCAGGCTCTTCCAATCTTGGTAATGCTGGTGGATAGTGGCCATGAAGCAGTAAAATTATAATGTAAATAAGTGACTGACTGATTGACTGACTAAGTGCTGAGTTCTGGCTTCTTGACTGACTTCTGACTCGATGTACGATGTATGACATAAGTTGCATCATACGGCAAGTCATAGATTAGCCAAGAAGCCCGAACTTGGCGCTCTCGCGAAAAAAAACAGAAGTCAGTTATTTACGTTATCATTTTAAAACTAGATATATTTTTGTTACAAAAACCCATCGATCTGCTTCAGAGGACATGTGATAATCCCCCGAAGTTGTATAGGTTAGTTTTACAACGCAGTACTTGTGGATATATTCGATTCATGGAGCTTCAAAATAATGGCCACTATCCACCAGCATTACCAAGATTGGAAAAGCTAGGATACATTTTCAAAAACTCTGACTGTGTTCATCTGAAAAAAGAAAGTCATTGTAATGATTGCAGCTTGAGTGTTCGGATCCATATGCAGAAAACAGGCAGAGTCAAGAGAACAGGCAAACAGAAACAGCGGAGGCGATTCAGAATCGTGGTCGGGGTACACAGGCATAGATCGGGGCAACTAGCAAACAAACAGAGTCCAAGAATAAACAATCAGAGGTCAAAAACAGAAAACAAACACGGGAAGGAACGCTTAGAATAGAGGCCAGAGCAAATCAAGACTTCGCCAAGATTGTCTGTGTGACTGTGATGCTTTAAATGCTTTAAAGCTTTAAATGCTGTGGCTGATGAGTGAGTGAGGTGATTAACAGCAGTGAGAATAGGTGTGGGTGTGCAATGCATGATGGGATATGGAGTTCATGAATGAATGAGTCCAAGGTAGGTGTGGTGACTGCGGGTGCCCTCTAGAGGCGGTGGCCAGGAACTCCATCCTGACAGTCATATACACCTAGGATTGCTTAGGGGTGAGTAAAATATGGGGTAATTTTCATTCTTGGGTGAACTGTGTTTTTAGGGTAAATGAAAAAAACATTAAATAAAGGAATCTGAAAGTAAAAATAATGGCTATGCTCACAATTAAATATCCAATATTGGCTGATCTATTATATAATGTCAATAACTGATATGATACCGATATATTGTGCTTTTGATGTACATATTTCAGATGTGACCTAGTGGTTGGTGCTAGGTGTTCAGCTGAGATGTTCATATTCAGCCCGCCAGCCCCCTTCCAACCCACCCATCATTTCCTGTCTCCTCCTGACTGTCACTGTCAGAAAATGAAACAAAAAAAACCTAAAATAATATATATAATTTATATTTTACGGCACACCCTTAGGCTGTTTATTTCAGTAGTAAGCTGTCAGCATGTTAGAAATAAAGTAGTGTTCAAAGTTGCCATGTAATCAAGGTTTCACAAGCAAGCCAGGCATCTCTGTGTTTATTTTGACTGCACTGTTAATGACATATCTCTGTCTAGCCAGTGTGTTTTTGTGTGCAGGAGAACGGGTCTGTGTGTGTGTAGTCCGTACTGTGTGTACGTTTATCTCCCCAGCCTCCTATGGGTTCCTCAGACTGTCTGCTGCAGGGCTGGAGCACTTGATTCATTAGACTGTCAGCCTGTGCCTGAGAGAGTAATGCTTTTATGCAGGATTAGAACAGGGCCACCAGTGTTAGCTCTACAGGGAAATAAATACATGGAGGATGCGCCCCCCCCTAAGCTAGCCATTAGTCCTGCAGTCAACACCGCCACCATAGATTTGTTTCTCTGATTCCTCTGATACGTCCCGCTTTACCAAAGGCCTGCGATCTCTTTTGGGCTGTTACTTTTCAAAACTAAAGTGACTTGTGAGAAGTTTGATGCGGTCGGCTAATAACTGAGTCCTTTCCTGTCGTGTTTTGATTCTTTTTGCTTTGCAACGGGGACACTTCCATCTGGCCATGGTGGAAATGAAGGGTTACAGGCAGTTGTGGATGACAGCTTTGAGGAGATTGTGTGACTGGGAAAATGCTAGACCAATTTAAATGTCCTATCGTTGGGACGAATGGATTTGCGGCAGGCGTTGTAAGGAATACTCGTAGCGGGAAAGGTGTTGTTGTTAAAATGCTCGAATAACCGAAGCCTTCTTTTGGAGAGAGGTCACATAGAGAGATGCAGAACGAAACCGTAATTAAGAAAATTCAGTGTTTGCTCGATCGTTTCAAATTATAAATATGATAATTAGCCTCCGAAAAAAAAACCTCCAAAAAAGACTTCTTCATGAAAGAGCATTTAGAAAACTGAAAATATCAGTTATTGGAAGCGGTGCCCATCAGCAACCCATAAGTCCATTTCCCTCAAATTACCATTCATTACCATTTTAGTGTCAAACCATTAGTTTGACCAGCTAATCCTTGCAATTACCGGTAGTATTATACGATTTCCTAACAATTCATTGCAGATTCTCTTTATGGCTCCATTAAAAGGATGGCTAATTTTGTGGCAAACCTGATTTCTCGTCAGTGGAGCCGGCGTTTCCTGTCGAATGGCCTTTGGAGAGCGAAAGCTCAAGGTTCTTTTATGGCCACCTCTCAGGCTCGGTGCGTCGGTATGAGAGTGTGACTGTGAATACGAATCGCCTCTTTAGCCCCGCTGCTCTGGAGGGTCAGGCATGTGAGGCGAAGACAGCACTACAACCACTTTTGTTCTAAATGGATGTGGGAAGTGAGAGCAAGGATGTTTTAGCACACTTTCCATTAGATTGGTGTAAAAAGGTTGATTTAATATGGATATGAATTCACATGACGTCTATACCTGACATGCTTTCTCAGTCGTGTCTTGGTACCGCTTTTAAATAACTTTTATTAAACAGTCATTAACACATACTATTAGAAATGTCGAACAGAATAGATCTGTGTACATTCTTATATAAATATAGAAATGTATAAATCTAAGTTTAATGATGTTTCAAACTATCTGAAAGTACATTAATCACTGATCTGGCAAATATTTTAAGTTTTTGTTTGAATAAATTTAACTTGTTTTATCTGCAATTCTTCTCTTTAAAAGAGTCTGCCTAGCTTTGGACCGTACTTAAAGACGAAGACTGAAGCCCTGGCGAGGTACAAGAAGATCCTTAAAGATGCTGGAGACAATTTGATAACAGACACACGTGATTCTAGAGCGACTCAAAAACACAACCCCAAAGTACCCATCCCTAATGTGAAAGTAAGTAATATCTTCAAATATCATCTCATCTATTAAGTATTATTTTTTCAGTGATACTAGGGTTGTTAGTCAGTTACAGATTTGATCATTTTAAATCATATTAATTAATCATATATATGTATGTTGTTGTTGTTTGTATAAGGTATATTGTATAAGGTCAATAAAAAAAACTAAATAAAAAGTATTAATTTATTTTATTTTTATTTTAATAGTATAACCTAAAAAGTATGAGGTTATTTAAAGTATTAAATAACTTTATTTTTGTAAAGCTAATTAATATTTTTATTTAGCAAGGAAGCATCATATTGATTAATTGTGACCATAAAGTCATTTATAATAAAAGTTTCACTACTTCCACATTCATTGGAATAAATTACACACACACACATATATATATATATATATATATATATATTTTTTTTTTTAAGAAAGAGTAAACTCTTATTTTATATTTCTATTTGTACAATAAAAAAAATGTAGTGAGCAAAAGAGAGCACCCTTGGTAGTGTACATATATTAATGAGCTTTTTTTTTTTTGGTAACACTATTTATAGCATATTAATAGAATATTAGCCATTTATTAGTGGTAATTAAACATAAATAAATTAATGCCTTATTCTACATCCCCAATACCTAAACTTAACAACTACTAGGAATCTATTGAGGGAAAAGTCATAAAAAAGTGTACCTACTCTAAAGTGTTACAGATCATTTTTAGTAAATTGTAATTATAAGTACATACAGATTTCTGCTGGATCAAAAAAATTATTTTATGTATAGCTGGCATATACTTAATTGTGTTATTTTTAAAATCACATTCCTTTTTTTCTTGCAATAAATCACATCATTAATTTGACAGTGTAATACCTGTACATGCTTTACGCAAACATACAGATATTCACTGACACGTCCTCAACAGCTTGTCCTCATGTAATCTGTGAGGCTGTCTTGTAGCACATGCAGTTTTCCTGCTTTATTCCTCGAGGTGATTATGCCGTGAGGGATCTCTAGGAGGAAATGGAGATCACAAACTACCAGTCAGACATCAAAACCGATCCGCTCCTTCCAGCGTTGATTTAATTAAGCTAACTTAAGAACGGAACGCTGCCTTTCAAACCGTTTCTTTGAGACGCCAAGGCTGTTTTTCTTGCCGTTTAATTCCTGTTTCTCCTCTCCGCAAAGGATGTGATTGCCAGAGCGCTGAGGCATATTGGCGCCTACCAAGAGCTGGACAACACGGAACAAGTGCAGGCCCTGGTCGATCCAGAGATGTGTATCAACTGTGGCAAATGCTACATGACCTGCAACGACTCGGGCTACCAGGTACAGATGCACACATTAGATAATTACACAATATAGGGTTATTTACGGAAAAGCAATTACTAGCAGATTCCGTTTGCTAAAATGCAGGAAGATAGTACACGTTTTCAGATTATACCCCGATTGTAGAGTCCATTGGCCTTGCGTTCGTCTCTTTCTGTTTTCAATATGCAGAGTCTGAAATGGTGTGTGACAAAGCAGGCCTGCTATTTACCTTAGAGAACGACACTGTTGTGCTAGCTGCTGTCATTGTTGTTGCTTTTTTTCCGTCCATGAAAAGCTCTCCCAGGAGTGGGGAAATCCTCCTATGGAGAGTCGATAATTGTTCTAATGTAATAGCTTTTTTTTCCCCTCCCCTTCCTCTTCTTTTGCAGGCTATTAAGTTTGACCCTGAGACCCATCTTCCTGTAATCACGGACAGCTGCACCGGCTGCACTCTCTGCCTGAGCGTGTGCCCCATCATCGACTGCATCAAAATGGTTACCAGGACAACGCCGTACGTGCCCAAGAGGGGCCTGCCTGTTAATCCCGTTTGCTAAAGCGCACCGTCGCTCCATCTGACCGCAGAGAAAGGAAACCAAGGAGCCACGTCTTATTCAGAGCATCGATTCCACTTCTAATTGCTGTGTGAAAAATTACCTTTATTATGAAAACGAATAATTAGCCAGCAGAAATAATTGCTTTATATTCCCAAGCCAGTTATGCTAGAATAATAGTGCTGGCACAAAAGAGTTGAATTGTTTCAAAACAACATTTTTTTTTTTTTTTTTGTCGTTTTCATTGATTTGAGAAAGATGGAGAGGTTTTTGTCTGGTAAAAACAAATAGCAATAAATACAATAATAAAGCAATTGACAGTCTCGTTTTATTATTTTGAAACTGAGGAAAATGAATCATGCGAGTGTGTTAATATTAAGCAATTTCTAAAGCAGATTTGCTTTGTCTAATGTTTGCTAGTAATTAAATCACAAGATTTCTAATGATAAGCAAATCAGTTCCAAAAACATCAAGCACGAGCCGTTATTAATTGGAACAAAATATGACTAGACTTATTGCGAGTTTGAACAGTTTCACTCACAGACTGTTCTTGATGAGCAGCTTTAGCTTTAGCTCCAGACAGAACAAATCGTTCTAATGATGTTTAGAACGCTTCCTCTAATGTCCCAATTGATTTGTTTTGTAAAACAAAGCATTCACGGGAGCTGATACAAACACGAGGTCTATGCCGAGTGTCTGTTGTGTTAATATGATCTTTCTATAATTGTTACATCTGTGAACAAACATCCAATTGGGAGCAGTGGACAAGACGGTAGACGGAGTTAATTAAAATGCTATCGTTTTCATCTCCGAGATGCAGACCGCTCGTTCTCTGAGTGGTTCCGTGTTTGAAATGCAGGAAAACGCTGCTTTTGAAAAACATCAACCAGACATGTCAGAGTTATTTCATCATTTATTATAACCGCACAATAACAAGGGATTAGAAAGAAAACCGGGGTGCCATAAATCTAAAGTTTGTACTGGAGCTCCATTAATTTGGCCACGACTTAACTTGCTTTGTAAAAATGTTTGCTTTTGAAAAATTAGCAACCGTGCCAGGCACGATAAGAAGGTTCAGCAAATTTACTGAAGTCCCTTAAGCATGCTCATTATTAGCTGCCAGAACTGCCTTTACAGATACTTTTATTTGCACTCCTCCGAACTTATATCAGGACAAAATCATATTTCCATAAGCACAGCATCAGGTCAATAACGTGTATATAAATGTGACAGTTATTACAGCAAGTCGTGCGCTGAAGCTGAATCCCCCTCAGCATCTCTTCTTCCCCCCGCCCTGTCATTCATACATCACTGTGCATCAACCTACTTCCTCTCTCTGATTGCAATTAAGAAATGATGTGTCTGGACCCTAGCCAGGCGTTCCAGGTTAAATTATTCATAAATGTTAATAAGACAAGCGAGAGCACTCCCTCTTTCCCTCCTCCTGCTCCCCTTTCTAAGTGCCATATTAGAAAAATAATATTGACCTTTCGGTCGTAACGCCCACGTGTGACATGGGGAAGCTGCCGCTCTTTCGTAATGTCCATGTCTTTTTGAAAAGCACACAGAGACGGGCTCTGCCTCTCTGACATATATATAGATCTACATGAGTGTGATGTACTCAGTCCTTGAGAATAAGCAAAGAAAAAAAATCTGCAACACATATATCTCTATTAAAAAGCAATGGTGTGATCATAAAGTCATAATTCCTAAAATATTTACAGGGTTTTCATAGCTACTGTAATTCTGTAATCATTTAATTCCAAACCTGTATGATTTCCTTTTTTCTGCGGAACACAACATATACATATATACGCATACACATACATGTTAGTAAGGTAGTTGTTACTGGGTAGAATTAGGGATGTAGAATAAGGTCATGTAAAATGGCTAATATTCCAGTAATATGCTAATAAATGGCTAGCTAAGATACCCTAAAATAAAGCGTTATCATATACAGTACATGCATACATACATATGTAAACATATATAGTGACTATATATATATATATAAAACAAAGAAAATTTGTTTGTTTCATATTTGAGGATTCATATACTACTATATATTCATATAATTTTTTGTTTACATTTTAGTTTCAGATTTAGTTGTTTTATGTGCTTTTGTTACTTTTTTTTTAATCAGCTTTAGCTTTCAAAATATTTATATATAACTTTTTTTTTATTACTATTTTAGTAAACTTTACTTCAAGTCAAGTTAGTTGCCAAGGCAACATTTCTAATGTTCAAGTTTTTATCTAATATGTATAGTTTACTTTATTTCAATCACCAAAGGCAAGCAGAACAACTTTCCCCCCCTCTTGCTCAAAAACTGCTCTGTTCTTTCTGGCATCACAATCTGATTTCTCCATATAAACATTTCTATTCCAATAATACCTTCACCATCCCACACTAGGCCTAGCAATTCAAGAAGAACTTTCATGAGCTAACCAGTAGAGGGTACCATGCAATGAGTGTTACACTGAGTAACCCCACAAAAACTATTTATTACTAAATCGTCCAAGTTAGCCAGGTCATCTTTCAAAGGTCTGTTTACCTTCTCTGTGGTGTTCTGAGGGCATTCCTCCAGCATTTTTCCAATACACAAGTGCTGCTAACTTTTCACTAGCTTTGACTGCAATAGAATGAATATGTTTTCCTTTTATTCCCATGACGGTCCTATTGTCTGCGGGTTTGACCTGCCCCTTGACAAATCTAATTTGACTATCCTCAAATGCTGTTACCTGCAAAGTCGCAGACGTGAATGTGACAATAATCATTAAAGCTATTAGCATGGAGCGAATGGCAGCCACTGGTGAGTGCTGTATAGACTCATGACCTCTGACCTGGGCTAATTGGCATTGGCAGGAGGCTGGCAGAGAGCCTTTCATTTCTCTCCACTATAAAAGACTGAAGAGGTGAGAGACAACAGCACTGAGCCATGGCCACCAATGATTAGGTGCTTCACTGCCAGGCCGGGATGTGTGTAGTAGAATATAAAAACCGAAACAAAAGCCATTATTGGGTATTTACTATGCTTTTTCTATTTAATTATTGTCTGTATTGTCTTGTTTTTCATAGGCAGTTATTTTTTCGAACTTCAAAATTTAACAAAAAGGTTTATTTTAAATGAGTTTATCACTTGTACAATTTCAATAGGCTGGGCTGATTATATCAATTATATAAAAAAAAGTTAAATAAACTTTTATAAAACTAATTAAAGGTCAGTACATCAGTGTTATTCCAGCATTAATAAATATAATATTTTTCCTTAATTTATAATTAAATAGTATTATTCAAATTAAAAATGTAATAACATTTATTTTGGTATTTTACGTTTAAAATACATTTCTTTATATTTATAGAGATTTTTATGTATTTCTTTTGATAGATTTTAGTGTAGATTTAGTATACAACTTATTTCTGTTAGTTGCTTTCATCTAAAACGTATATTTAATTTGATTTTAGCTTTACATAAATTACCAAAACCTATTTTAATGAACAACACCAACAACAACACAAGACAACAACACAGAATTTTTCTTGAAATTTGGTGAACTATCCCTTTCAGCAAGAAATAAATATTTAAAAGAACTTATTTCGTTTTCATAAATTGTCCTTTTTAATGAAGTTAGTGGTTTTTGTTTGGATGCTTATAATAGAAAAAAAAAAATAAAACAAAACCCATCCTTGGAAATTTAATTATTGTCTGTACTGTTTATAATAAGCAGTTATTTATTCACACTGCAGCACCTAACTTAATAAAAACAGTTTCTTTCAAAATAGAATGTACATTTTGATTTATCCGCGTAGATTTAAATACCTATCAAATCTCACAGTGGGGAAGGTGTATTTAAAAAAAAGAGAAAATGGCAGGATGGCACACGACACGCACACAGCTGCACGAGCACAAACAATCCTATTCAGGCCACAACAATGGCCCTTGTCAGTGTTTTCAATACTGTGGCTCCCTCCCAGTCATAAAGATATAAACTCTTGTTTGCTGCTTTAATTCAATTAGACTGGTGGAGGTAGGATGTCTGTGGAACACTGGCCAATGCTAATCTCATTTCGTCAGCCATTACGCCAGAGCCCGGTCCTGGCCTGCTCTCCCCACAAATGCACCTTCCTGCCAAGCCTTGACACATCCTTACAGCCTCCGTAAAAGCCACCGTGAGCCTGGCTCCATACCTTCAGACCTCTCGTTTTCCTTCCCTGGTGGTAAGAGCTGCTCTGCAAGTCGTCCCATTAGTTAACCTATCCGACGAAGATGCCGAAACTGCAGGGTGTCAGTGAAACCGTCTCTCTCTCTCTCTTTCCTGTCCTGACTGACCGCCTGGGCCAGAAGCATGCAGGCCTTCTCCACAGGAGAACCGTCTCCCTGCACAGAGCGCGAATGAAAGCAGATGTTAAATGATGCTCCCCTGACAAACGCAATGATAGATGGTAATGGAGGTGATTACTTTAAAAGGGAATAAAACGGTCTCTAAGCTACAGCCTATCAGCAGTGGCGGCCGGAGCAAAGAAGCGAGTGAGCGAGCAGGATTTCGTGCTTCTCTTTGAGCCCGGATTTCAGCAGATCAATTGGATTTTTGAGTTGGCCAAAGGAGATACGATCCGATGGCAATCCTCCCTTCACCATCGATCTCTACTTTTACAATGGCTATGAAATAGCTTTTACAGCATTGTCAAAATGAGCCCGAAATGAGGGATAGGGAGAATCATCTGTTGATCGGGTTAAACTTGATTTTCTTTCACAGTCGGCGTCACCGGCAAGATACAGTGCTAAAAGTTTATTGTCAAAAAATAAGTAGGTCTTTAATCGAATCTGCATCGAGTCGCAGAGTTTTCTGCTTATTATTTTTATCATCAAACGTAAATGAAGGCTACACGGAAGAGGAGAAGCCAAGCCCGGTCTAATGCACGACTTGAAGTGTTTTTAACTCTCTCGCCTTCTTGAGAATCAGTGAGTGGAAATTATGTTCAATCTTCCATCTCGAGCATTATTGAGGTGCAAACAATCCCGGTTCAATTTTCTAGCATTCACGCCAATAACCCCCCTGCCTGTCCTTTCCTTTGCACTTTTGGAGCAGATTTGACTTTTTCCTCCTTTTTTCTTTTTGCCAATCTGATTTTGAATGCACTTGCACAGCTGAAATCTTGTAAGACTTAAAACTACAAAAAATTACTGGGCATGTTATTCTCTTAGTGTGCTCATATAGGGGTGGTTTGTTACATTTTTTGTCCACTGACTGATTTATTAACTTACTCATTAAATAATCTTTTAAAAATAAGACCAGAGGAGATTTTTTCATATTTAACTATGTTCTTCCCTCAACCTAGATGAGTTGATACATCTCTCTCCTCTCTCAGTGCGTGCACTTAATCGCTCTCACGCACGGTGCCAGTATGTTAGCATTTAGCTTAGCTATAGTTATCTATTTTTATCCACTTAAAAATCGCCACTTTTTATTTTGTGTCACCATGCTTACTCGTGTCATGTAACCGTCTTTAAATAGGGAAAACATGGAAGTGTTTGGTGGTTTCTAAATTCATCCCTGTTTGGATCCTAAGGAATGAATGGAGCTAAGCTAAATGCTAACAGTGTCACTGCATGCTAGAGCGATTAAGTGCACGCACTGAGATGGGAGAGGTACGTATCAACTCGTCTAAGTTGAGGAAAGTACAGAATATGGAAAAACTGTGGCTTTTTCCTGCTACTGCACTCCCACAACTGGATCACAACATTACCATAAATGGCAGACAAACTGATGAGGGACATGACCTCTGATTTTTTGCAGCGCTTAATTGGCAAGAGCACAAACTCTGACAGTATATTAACTGACCATCAACTCTACGTAAATTGTTTTGAGTTATGAGTCTTAAATGACTTCAATTAAATATGTGCAGACATCTGATTGTACTGTTACACAAATGTGGTGAGACTAATGCTCCCATTACAGGTCAAAATAAATGCAAATTTCAATTGTTTTACATAGTATATACATTTTATTACCATTTACGGGTCATTCATTGATGTAGAACTTCTATAAAATGTAACATTTAATTATGACTGATCATAAATACTGTAAAAAGTTATATTGTGAAAATTTTCAATTTATGTCACATTTCTGTTTCTATACATGTTTTACGAGGTGGCTAATTCGTATAAGAATCCAAATGACCTAATTCGTACGAATTTATGCGATTTTTACTAAATCATACATATTAAGTTGCCAATTTGTATTCATTTGTATGATTGACCTACACCTAACCCCGCCCCCCAAACCTACCCGTCATGGGGTTTTAGAAAAATCGTACAAAATCACATTAGTGAGGTATTGAGAATTTGTAAGAATTCGCATGAATTTGCCACCTCGTACGAATAGGTCGTGAGAGTGTGTTGGTTTTACCAATGTCTTTGCTACGTTTCTGGATGTTAATCGTGTTAATTTCATTGCTGTCGATGGGAGGGTCAGAGAGCTCTCAGAATACATTGAAAATTCTCAATTATCCTAATTACCTTAATTTGTATCTTACATGTTTAGAACAACAAGAGGGTAAGTTATGACAGAATTTTTGGGTGAACTATTCCTTTAAGTCAGCAGCTTTTGGTTACCAACATTCTTCAAAATATCTTCTTTTGTGTTTAGCAGAAAAAAGGAAGGTTCACAAGGTTTAGAAACGGCTCGAGGTTGAGTACTTGACTTAACATTTTTGGGTGAACTATCCATTTAATTGCATTAAATACAAATTTTACACTGAAGAAATACATAGTTAATGTTACGTGTGGTTGATGTCAAATGTACCTCTAAATATAGAATACCATATGTCCTAAAACATGCTTATAGTTTCTAGTTACTGTTATTAAAGCTGTTTGTGAGACATGACAGATGTTCTGGTTATTCCCTTTAGTGTAACAATTCTTTCACAAGAAACAATTTATCTAAAAAAATATGATAAACAATGTCTACAATTCTGCGTACACAGCATAACAATACTATCCACCCCTTGAATATTAGCTGAAGTCACTTAGAATGAATAATAGCCCAGCAAAACATTTGTCTTTTTCTCTATGCATCAGAGTAGGTGGGTGAAATGTCTGTATATCACTTCTATCATATCTCACAGACCAAATCTGACCTATTCTTAAATTAGTTTTAAAAGTTATCCAAAGTTCAGAGTGACCTAGAAAAGGAAGGTTCTAGTCAATCAAGTCAATCTTTGTTTCAATAAGCATACAACACTATCTCAGTCTCTATGGTATAATTCAATGATCTGAATAGCGGAATTGAAACATTGACAGCGGTGAGCTCCCGTCCACTATGAATGCTCTGCAGCTTAATGCCATCCTCTTGAGTCATTAAAATTAAATGCAAGAAGGCCATCATGTCATTTGCATATAGATAAAAGCCCATTTGATTTGGGAAATCCCTACCTCATTCCGTGATTTAAGAGATTCTGCTTTAATCTGTGAATAAATGCCCAGTGCACATTTTTCCCACTCCTTATTTTTACAGCACTATTTTAGCGCTGATAAAAAAAAGATGTCATTTTGGAGGCCTGACGTTCAGGTTTCTGCTGAGCCCCTGAGTTAAGCTGTGATACCATGTTCTGTCCTCGCTGACAGAGCAGTTTTTTGTAATAAACAAACTGTGCTGCTGCCATTAATCATTGACAAATGGAACATAAGCATTCGCCTTGCTGCCTAAATGATACTGTATGTATTAGGGATGTAACGGTATCAAAATTTCACGGTATGGTAATACCTCGGTATGAATGGCATGGTACGGTATTTATTGAATCATTTACATAAAAACAAAACTAATTAAGAGGCTCAAAAAAAGTGCCAGAAGTGTTTATTAAACAGTTTACATGAACACTGAACA
>JAUCMS010000044.1:6285062-6307265 GCA_032357445.1 Enteromius radiatus | reverse complement strand
GAAGTCATGTCTTGTGAGGCAGCTGTCTATTACGACAGCAAGGCAACAAGTCGCTACCTTCGGTTTGGAACGCACCCATAAAGTCCTCATGAAATCAAAATGGACTTTATTTGTTCTTCAGGTGAACAACTAAACAGTGTATTTCAATATGCTGAAATAAATGGTCTTGGTAATCTTAAATTAAAAATCTCAACATTTGCTCCCCTCTGGAATGGCTTCTCTTATGACGTCAGTTGGACAGCTTGGACAAAACAGAGCCCTATCAAGAATCTCTCTACGACTCTGGGACAGAATATCCTTAACCACGCCCCTCTAACCACTAATTTACTATGTGCGAGTAAAATGCTGCTATCATCACCCTGTTTTAATTTGCATTTTGAAGTATTTTACATTATAAACGAGTAATAGAAACACCAAATTTTGCCCTTAACGTGAATACATTTTTCCAAGCACATAACAAACGTCATTTAACTTTATGGATTAAGCTGACTAGCAGTGGACTGATCTTGTTCCACAGCATCTGAAACGTTGTTACGGCCCTTCTGAAATGCCTGAGTGAAGTCTGTTAAAGTATTTCTGAATAATTGTCTTGAACGACTGCATTCCCAACAAGACGCATCTGCCTGCGAAAACAATCACTGTGTTTATTGTGTTTCTTATGCTTGCTCTGAGGTGCAAGTAATTCATTATATATGAAAACAATTATATTCAGTAGCTTATCTTAGTTTTCTTAGTGATATCAAGTGCAAGTTTACCAGGAAGTGACAATTTTGTTTTCTTGGATTTGTTGGATGGAAACAAATGTTTTATATTTATATTTTGCTTAAATTCACAGCTTTGTATGAAAATTTTGGCAACAGAGAGGAGGAGTGTAAAAATAAAACCACACACTCTATTCAATATTTCAGCTGGAAATAGTCACACTGAAACAAAGTTAGCAGTAAGTTCTGATTGATGAAGACTGCAATAAAGAAAAGCGCAGTATTGTGTTCAAGCCAAACAGGCTTGGAACAACATGAGGAGGTTAATGACAGAGTTTTCTATTTTGAGTGATCTATCCCTTTAAGAGCAGCAGTTGTAGGTTTTCCTCCAAGGTTATTCTACATCCTGAACTTCACAGCTAGAAGGCCCAATGATGTTTTCCAATTCACGTTAGGAGATTACAAACCTTGGAGAAAGAGCAAAACTGTCAGACTGACACATAACAGGAAGTGATTAAAGGAAAAATAGAGTAATATATGGAGATCGGTTGGAGATATATTTAATATATGGAGAACCATGGAGTCTGTTGACATTTGGGTCATAATTACGCTATGCTAATTAAATCTGCTGAGTATCAGAGAGCTGTTTAATAATTCAAACCCAGTGCAACCTCTAATACCAATGCCAATTTCCCAAAGTAAAGACACTGGAATGATCATACTTGTCTCTCCTAAATATTTAATTCTCCTTGGGAAATCATTTTGACCTACAAAGACTAAGGAAGGGCAAGACAATGACACTATTTCTGTACTTACAGTGAAGAAACAGCTCTGAACCAGACTGGGCATGTGGAAATGCTATCTGTCAAAGTACAACTGAAGGCTCCTATTTAGCACTGCATGAAGTCTCACGATAACCATCCACAACTGCTACAATTATATCAGTTATTGAAGGAAAACATTTCAATTGTCAAGTCAAACAATGCTAGCAGTTTTTCTTTTGTGCCCTGTTGATCTCTGAACTGACCTTGTATTGGGCCTACAGCTTGTTCTCTGGCAGTCTTCTCAAAGCAGAGAGAAACAGTATTTTTTTCCTCTCTCTCCAGGCATGAACAGTATTATAGGCTATGTGGCAAGTTACAGATGGCCTTGCAACAACACAATGAGCAGAGTGGGCTTGGATTGCTCAGGAGAGCTTTGACATCCAGAATATTTACAACACAATAACAAGATCCCAAAGCTTTAGGAAAAAGCATGAGCTCTAGTAGTTTAAGTTCAGTTAACACATTCAAAACAGCACTTTTTTTCACAGATTTAAATAAGAAAATGTTTTAATATGGTTTGGAGAAGTAACTACAGTGGAGGCCAACAATATTGGAACCCTTGCACTTTAACAGGGAACTATTTATTACTGCGAAAATGTTGAAATTAAAACATGTAGTCTTCAGCCAATATTTTAATATTTTAAAAATGTTTTGCTTTTTCATTTAGAAAGCTTCTAAACTAGTAAACAAACGAAAAATGACATAATATGGGACACATACTATTCTTGAAAGATACTAAATCACATAATATATCGTTATTAATTTAAAGGGGCCATATGATATTGCTAAAAAGAACATTATTTGTGTATTTTCAGTGTAATGCAATATATTTAAGGTTAAAAACACGTTCTTTTCTACATACTATACATTATTGTTACTCCTCAATTCTTTTCCTGAAACGCGTGGCACTTTTACAAGTGAGGTGAGCTCTGATGCGTTTTGATTGGTCGAATACCACAAGTGTGTAACGGAAATGTCACGCCCGTTAACATAATGTGATACTGCGTCCCAGCATGATACAAAAACTCATAAACGAGGCATTTGTTGCATCCAGTGGTGACATGATTAATGATTATAATGACTTATTCCGTCTTTTTAGGCATCGGGTGGCGCCACGTAAACACTGTCTGCATTTGTGATCGGAGAAATGGCAAACAAGCACTGCTCTAAACTGCTCAAAACTTTTGAATAGTCAGTGGCAGACCCTTTAAATACGAAAACACAGGTACTTACAGGAGGTAAGACGCTTCAGACTGTCCTTGCAACGTTGGAATTGCCCTACTTTATAGCTTCCGTGCACAGACAGCATAGGCTAGTCTCCAGGTTTCCTCTGTTAAGTGCTAAGATTCTATAATATTTCTGCTGAAATGTTCTGTAACAGTATTGCAGCCAATTTAACCACACATTTCTGGTTATCTCCTATTTTGGAAGCTCAAACAAACAAATTTTACTTTCATAAGGAAACGTGGCGTCTCCAGAACATTGTGCCTATAACTCCGCCTTCTTTGTTTACGTAAGCATTTGGGCGGTGCTATGAAAATAAACCCACACCGTGACATACAGGTGTGGGGGCGTGTTAAACAAGGCGTTTTAGGGGGGGCTGGACAAGACAAGTCGTAACTTTTATAAAGAATATTGGTTATCTCGATCACTAACATCTTGTAACAGTCCAAAGGAAAACTTTAAAATATCAATATTCTCACCTTCTGTAAATAAAACATTAAAACAGGTAGCTTGATTTTTCATCATTAAAAATACCAGTCTTTGCCTATAGTTACACATTTTTAGTTACTTTTCTATGTCCAGTTTTTATGCCAGGTACCCAACGCTAAAGGCAACACAGCCACAAAACGTTCAATCTCCTTCATGTTTTACTATAGCAAAGGCATTGTACTCTGTAAAAGCTTGCTTTCTACTAAAAAAAAGATAGCATGCTTACTAAAAAAGAAACACTCTCCCAATAACGATTTTTGCGCTGCACTGTTACTATGTTTATACCAGTTCAAAAAAAAAATGTTGCAAGCTGCAATTTTTGTACCTTGTCTTGGCTCAAACACGTACCAGTTGATTGTCCTTTCTCCACCAGACAATCAGTTGCTTCAACACACAATCAGCTGCAAAGGCTGTAAGCATTTTCTCCTCCATTGTACCACATGCAACTAAACACAGGTACCAATCTGTTGCCGAAACACCCTACTTTTGGAGATTATGGGCACATGAAAATGGCATGCACATTGATGTCTAGGTTTGATATGCAGACAGACCTGAGGATAAGCATGAGAAAATAGAGAATAGACATGACAACAGGATGGGAAAGTTATAGATTATCACTGCAAATAAAGTCAAAGATTACATTTTCATGTTTTACTTCTAGGGTGTATTTTTATACCTTAAGTCAAGTGAGTATTTCTTCACCCTGGAAAGAGTGCATCAGAGAAAAAAAAGCCAAGTGAGATACAGAGGACAGTACAGGAAGAGGAAGAGACAGCAGAGAGGCAGAGGTGAATGCAGAGCGAGAAGAGTTTATTCAGCATGCTACAGGATAAAAGCACTACACCACACAGGGACCGTCAAGCACAAGCTTGGTAGAAAAAAGAACCTTTAATTGTGCCGCTTCTATACCGAACTTTACATTCCTAAAGATGTAAAAACTCAATTCATGTAGAAAATGTACAGAACACCCCCCTCCCCTTTGTTCCCCAGGCCTAGACCACAAAAAAACATGTCATATTTCACTAGAATCAACGAGCGATTCTCATACAACCACAATCAAGGACAATGAAGGATCATTTATGAGTGATGTCAGTTGGAAAGTCAGATTTTTTTTCCCATTGATAAAAATATTCCAGAGGTTGAATAAAATTTGTACAATGCAGAATAAAGTAAGACTAAAGGCACATTTACTTTGGTCCCAACAGTCCCTACATTAATGTGACATCACAACATCAAACATGGTCAATCTGACACATGCAACTGCCGAGATCCATCAGCACATGCTCTGATTTTCATCAAAAAAACAAAAACAAAAAAAGCTGGGTAACAGAATTCACTGAAGCAAAAGTGAATGAGAAATATCAAAGCAGGTACTATACATCACACACTGTGCTCCCCACTGTCAGTGTTTTGTTTACCACAGGTTTCACTCACAAAAGTACCTTGGGTGCCTGATCAAAGAAGAAAAAAAAAAATACATTACAGCCTAAAATAAAACAAATGCACAAGATAATTTACAACTTGGAGTATGTACCATCAAATTCAGTTACTTGTGTTCAATTCAATATATCATAAAAAAATGAGCTTTTGTCTTTGAATCAAAGCAAGCCGGCTAGCTTTCAAAGCTTCAATTGAATTGGTTTTGAAAAATGACAAGGTGAGGCCACGTTGAGGCAAGAGTGAAAACTATCACTTTCAAAACCCATCAAAACAACAAAGCAAGGTTACGTTTTCTGTACCATCACACATAATGTGCCTAAACCTCTATAATGTGTAACAACAGGAGCAAAGGGATGATGCCATTTTGCTAAGTAAGGCACATTTTTGTCAATCCATCCTAAAACAGAATAACAGCTGGCCATACACAAACAATAGTAGGAGCAGATACAGAGCGAGTGTTCCTTTAAGGGCCATTCTCATTGAAGTTCTTGATATGGTGTTATGGAATGACTGGTAAAACTGATTTCGACTTGAGGCTCCTTGGGGGAGAGAGAGGAAAGGTGGCATAGCACCAGGGGATCCTCAGATTGTGGACTTTGAGAAGGACACTCTCAGGCGGTGGCCACGGCCCATGTCATAGTTGTGAAGGTCAATGAGTGCTTGAATCGCCTCCTCCACTGTGGACATCTGCAGCAGAGCCATTTTGCGATCTCTAGAAATAATAATAGTACAAAAATATGCAATGGTCACAATGAGGATCGTGAACATAGCCAAAAATTACTAAGAGGCTATTCACACAGAACGCGTTTTTCCATTCCAATGGATTGCTTTTCCTAATAGAGAGAACTGGGCATCATACACTACATGACCAAAGATCATACACTACCAGACTTTAAAGTTACTTCGATCACAACAAACTCACATGCATCTTGTTGCTAGGAGATGCATGGCAATTGAAACAAATGTGATATTCTGTGGAATCTGTCAGCTTTAATCTGAAGACTGGCTCAGAGTTTTTACTCAATTAGCGTCAACTTGTTCAGACTGGAAAATCGGGGGAAAAAATCGTGTAGTGTATTCCAGGCTTAAGATGGTGTGTCAAGTAAAAAGAATTTGAGAAGACTGCTCAATGTCAGTTCCAAAGCAGTGGACCAATCAGAAGGCCTCGTCGGCGAGGTTTCGCTTCTGTGTACAGTAGCAAGTTGGCATGACAACGGTTTTATTTGATGGCAACATAGCAAAGGAGGTGCACATAGTGCCTGTGTCCAGAAACCCTGAATTATATAACATTTCTTCAAACAATTATCACTAGCTTAAAAAAAGAGAGCTTGGAATTTGTATCGATCAGTTCTGCTGTTTGCATCACGTCTCAAGACCCTCACATACCACGCTGAACTTTTTTTTAAAACATTCCTCAGCGCTGCTTCTCACATTTTTAGACACAAAGACACTTTCTGTGTGAATGGCCCCTAAAAAAACAGAATGCAGTGGGTTCTTACTGGAAAAACTTGAATGCTTTCACTGTACCGCCAGAATTTGAGAAGAGCAGTCGTAAATCCTCCTCTGTCACATTCTCACTGGAGGGGAAACAAGCAGTTATTAGCATTTCCTCAGAGTAAACGGTAAAATGTTATCATGATGCATGAACCAATAAAAAAGGAAAACACATTTTCCTTGGTAGCCACATTTTAATCTCAGACTTGAACTGAAAGACACTGCGAGGGGGAAAAAAAACTGACAATTACTTTAAACAGATGGTCAGCAGTTGGTTCAAGATTTATGACTCCAGAACAAGACACAACATGTATTAATAAATGGCAAAACCTACAGAAAAATCACCACTAGCATTCATTAGGACTGATGTTCTCCTGCATACTCACGGTATGTTAGAGAGATGGAGAGTAGCTGAAGGGGGGAAGATGTTCTGGAAGTTCTTAGACCCAGGCTTCTTGAAGCGATGCAGAGGAGAACTGGTGAAGTCCTTGGTTAGGCCCTGATCATCTAAACCCTCCCTGGGCAGCTGTACTGTCTGGTGCTTGGAGAGGGTCACACGAATGATCTTGCCATACATCTTCTGCCCATTCAGATGGCTCATGGCTGGATGACAAAGATACAGAGAGATCAGAGAGCTTCGTCTTATTGCAATAGAAAAACGGCACAATCACAAAAAGGACAGCGTGTCAGCTTACCTAACTGAGCTTGGTTTCCATCGGACATCTGGATTAGAGCACTGTCCTTCTTATTGTAAAGAATTTTCACGCGCTGCACGTCACCGTAGACACCTTCGGTTAAGCAAGAGGCAGATGGAAGAGGGAGGGAAGGAGGAGGAGGAAAGGAGTGAACCAGGAAGGACAAGTTAGTGCTTCAGAAGCTCCGGTTCTGACATGAAAGGTGAAGATGATGGTACAAATCTTCCAAATTATCTACACCAAAGAGTCCAAAACAGTGTTTCTAACAGACACAACTTATTTGATACGCCCTCCAAAAACAAGCTCATGTGATATGGCAAAGTTAAAATCAAAAGCCTACATGCAAAATAATCAACCATGCATTAATATAAGCTGTACATGAAGAGAGACAGATAGAGCAAGATAGAGACAGAGGCTTCGAAAGCCAAGGAAAAACAAACAAAAAAACTATTATTTCATTTGAAATTTGGCATAGTAGAAGTAAACCAATTAAACTGGAAAACTAAGAAACTCTCGTTAAACTAGTGCCAGATTAATAACTAACCCCTAAAATGATAAATGAAAGAGAAAATAAAACAACTGAAATGAAATTAACAATAGATAAACAAAAAAAGAGGTAGATTGCTAACAATAACATACCGAAGAGGGTAAACAGACTTTGGGGCGTAACCATCTTTAGAAGGAGAGAAGAGCAAGCAGCGTAAGACAGGAAGAGAGAAGAGTCGAGGTAGAGCGGAGATGAACAGATCATCCATAACGGAGGGTGGTTTCCCGTAGAATGGTGAGGTGGTCATGGAGCATGGGTCAAGGCAGTTAATTGGGGCAAGTCGGTCCGAGGAGGAACATTTGTTTTGGTTCAGGCACAAAGCATGAATGGGTGGAGGGCGGGGAGACAGGATTGCAGGAGAGAAAAGGGCCAACCAATCACAGAGGAGTCAGGAGAGGAGAGAAGAGGAGAGGAGAGGAGAGGAGAGGAGAGGGAAGAGGAGGGGTTGGAAGCAGCGTGGGATAAAAGAAAAAAATAAATAAACAGAAAAAAGTTGGAAGGGGGGACAAAAATAATATACAGGTCAGTACATAGGAAATGCAGGAGTTTGGTCAGAAAATGGCAGGGTTCTCTTTTTTTTCTTTTGCTTCCCCCGACTATGTTTAACAGAGCCAAACGTAGTCACCCGAGACCGAGCGTGGGCAGGGCACATTTACTCAGACTAACTGCAGCACAGAAACGCTGTGAGAAGGACAAAGCATGCAGAGCGCGTGGAAGGCTTTAGTATGAGAAAAGCGTTAAGGGGGGAAAAAAATAAATCAAACAAAACATCAGCTTATAGCTGTAAAGGGGCGGGACCATGCAGCGGGTAGGCATGAAAACCACCTTGCAGAGTTATGGCATTTATAGAGAGCACATCATGTCGAAAACTCCACAAACCCACAAGTGTTTGGAAAAACATAAACCATGACGGGGAAATTACTGGGACACTTCAAAAAGACAAGAAATCAAAGTGAGAGAGAGTGTGAGAGAAATGAGAGAGGCGGGTGGGGCTACCATGTTTCATACCAACTTTGAATAGCTTAGAGAGAGGCAGTTGAGCATCAGGAGAGGAAGAGAGAGATACAGCTTAGAGAGAAAAGACAGTTAGATATTACTTCCAGACAGAGCGCTTGTGAAAAGGTGCGAGGGAGAGAGAGAGAGAGAACCAGAGAGAGGGGAGAGGGGGAGAGATAAAGAGAGAGGAGAGACAGTGATCAAAATTTGCACAGAGGAGAGACTGCAGAGAGACCCTCCATTTTGACGAAAACCTTACTGAGAATGCTTTCAGTATATTTCTGCAAGTATAAATGTCACAATAGAGAACAAAGAGCTACAGCTTTTACTTCATTACTAGTCACTATCAATTCACTACTATCTGCAAATATACTGAAATAACATTGAACATAATATATGAAATACACTGAGGATGGAAATGAGGCACAGGTCAACCTTTGAAGTCATGTCAAGACAAGTCACCTGCTCAGTGTTCATTGTGTGTGACTGAATACATCATTCTCAATCTAAGGTACATTAAAAAAGTGACTGAAATGACTTTGAAATCAACTTCAAAACATCTAGCAAAAGAGCAAAGTTAACATGGGAATGTGATTGTAGTATTTTGGGGATGAAGGAAGCCCTGATGATGTATTTTGGGGTTTTTGTATTATGACAAACACTATCGAGGTTTACCCAAAAACGTTGTGTCGTCATTTACTTAGCCTCATTGTTGTCGTTTTTTTATTTCACATTACATTTAGGCTTTTATTCACATATAAACATTGACCACCTCACACTCATCAAATATGATAATCACAGAAGCTCAACCATGCTTGATTGATAAGTGAGAACCAATGAAATTTTCTCTGGCACATGATTTAAGATTTAAAAAAGAAAAAGGCATAAATGAATTCTGTTCTAAAGCTAAAACGGTGTCTGTGCCCATCAAGCACTATGTGGCTTTTGTGAAATCTAACTGCGCACTGGTTCTGACTTTCCACAACGAATGTTAGAGCGTCCAGCTTAAACGTGATCTTGCTCCTTCAAAAGACTTGCATTAAACCACATTTTGAAAATGGATGAAAAAAATGAATTTTTGAACTTTCTATTTTGGGGCTGACATTAACAATAACAGAATTTCCATTTCTTGGTGATACAACGCTATAATTTCCACACCTATATGTTGGGCCATTAGACCTTAATAAAGCAAATATAATGCAACAATATGTTGCAAGCTTTGAAATTATGTATAAATTGAAATAATGAAAGCACGTATGTGGGGCAGCTTTGAGGTTTACAAATTTCGACTGAAACGTGCATTAAAGCACTCTTGTGGTCTAAATTATATTAGTTCTTGCAAGTGATAATAAAGATTTTTTTTTTAACTGAGTGCTTTACACAGCTCTAGAACTTATTATAAAGAATTTTAACAATTACTAAAAAGGCTCCAAGCATCCTTCTTTTTCATGTTTCACGTTTCTTGTGTGTTAACACTGCTCTGCTGCTAAATGTCGAGAAGGTTATGTTACGGCCCATCAAACTCAAACTTAACAGATGAGGACTGAACATATAAAACCTGAGACATACAGTGTACTGGTGACCTGATTGACATAATGAAAAGACTGAACAGAGAGAGCAGGGAAATGTTTGTGTGTGCGTGCGAGTGTGTGTTGTGGGTGTGTACTGACCTCTTCGTTGAGGTTGCTGACTAGGAGCACTCCGCCAGGCCCCGAATGTCCAGACAACGCCACCCTCCCTGCTGCTGCGGCCGCCGCTGCTGCTGCACTCAGAGGGCTGATGGCCCCTACAGAGAGAGAGGGGGAGAGAGGAAGGACCGTGTCAGCTCACACAGCCCAGAAGAGCCTACTGCTCAGCATCTCAAGCGGATCTGCCCTGTGGCCATGCATTCTACCTGTCTGCACCCACCACACCAAGCACATCCAGTTACGCAGCCAACACCACACACCTCGGGCAAACCCACATCCCAGAGTTAATATCTGCCACTAGGGAGATCGCTATCTGAACCGATTTCACACAGACTGGGGCTCTGGAGCAATATCCGAACCAAAATTGCTTTTTGGGCCCTCTATGCTTGCTGTAGTTAGCCGCTCAATAGGCCGCTTTGCTTTAGCTAAAGGGAACTTGTGTTTGGCAGTTTGGATTGCCAGTCTGTCTGAAATACGGGTCCCTAATTAGAGTGCGTGTCAATCTATTACGTCAGGCCCATAATGCAGAATGGAAGGGCTTATTGTTGCAGCTTCAGATATATGCTTTGACAAATAGCGACACTGTTTATGAATCCTGCATGTCAAGTCAGGACAAATGGTTGGGGTGGTTTCAACATGAAAGCCCTGCCAATTCTGACAGCACTGGAAAAGTCCCCATCCTTCAGAAGGAAGAGCGCATTCAAGTAGGGTTAGAAAATCAAAAGGAAAAAAGGAAAGTAAATGGAAGCATAGGTACCTAGAGAAGATGGAAACCCTCCACCACTAGAGTAGGAAGTTACCATTCCAGAGGGAGTACCTAAGGAGAACGTGTACAGTCAAAGTCTTACGGGTTCAAACAGAGACTGGGGGCCGTGGAAGCGGCAAAAAAACGTAAAGCAACGTGTTTGAATGGCACATCAATTAGACGGGATTGCATTTCAGGCACCATTGACCCATTTTCCACTAAGAACTAGAAAACTCTTATGAATCATAATAGAGGGGAAGCATTCACACCTCTACCCTGCTCTGAAACTGAAGCTATGCAGACAGGAGATGATGATGATGCATGTCAGAGAATGCCAGAGATGGATCTTAAAGGTGTGATTGAGCATTTGCGTTTCAAGCGTTTTCTAACTTACCGAGCAGGGAGGTGGAATCTTTGCTGAGAGTGGCGGCCACAGACGGGTCCACGGGCGGTTGACCGTCTCCTGCGGGTAGCTCGGGCCGGGTGTAATCCCGGCTTTTGTCGTTGTTGTATTTTACGTTCAGGTTGACCAGCTTGGAGAAGTCGATGCGTAAAGTACAGCAGGAATTGTATATGTTTTGGCCATCCAAGGACTTTAATGAAAAGAGAGACGGAGGATGAGAGCAAGACATTTGTTATTCCATGACATGGGTGAATAAGGATAAGAATAATTACAGCCAGTGCGTAATGTAGGGCCCTGGCTTAAAGTAATAAAAACGCTCCTCGACAAGTAATGACAACTGCAGTCATTTCATCACATAAATGAAAGAAAGGTACTAAACCAACATATGACTGGATCATAATTTGCCTGTGGCCATAACCATCACATTAAAAATCTCATAACAGTGCTTTGGCACATCATTACACATTTATAGAGTTTGCGGTGGTTTCAATCCGACTTTTCGTTCACTCACCAATTTGGCCTGCTGGGCATTTACTGGGTCACTGAACTGCAGAAGAGCCTGGAACTGATTATTTTTGGTAAATGTGATTATCTTCATGACGGTCCCAAACTTGGAGAAGATCTAAGAGAGATCAGTGCAAAGTCCTGTTAATTCAGAGGCATGAGGGTGTAAAAATACATTTGGCTGTTTTTTTTTTTAAACTGCAGTTTATTCCAGATGGATGCCTGCTGTGGCCAGTGACCTGTTGGAGGACGTCCAGGGTGACTGGGTAGAACATGTTGTCGATGATTATTCGGAGAACTGGGCTGGGGGCAGGCGTTAACACACTCTCGCCGGCCGCTGAGCTTGGAGAGCCACCCTCCTGGACCGCGGACACCGCCTGCAGCACGGCCTGAGCTCGCTTCAGAAGGAAAGAAAGGGAACCGATTACGACTATGATAATTACACACTATATCAGTTGGTGATATAATTTTAGCTCTGAAAAATGAAAACAAGGAGAACGTTTTCTAACCTGGTTGAGTGCACTGTCAGTCTTGAGCTCTTTGTGGTTGGAGTACTGGATGAACACTGGGACATTACGCACTTGAGGTGTAACAGCTGTGTAGTAGTTCACCATGGTAACAGCTGCTTCCTCTGTTCCTAGCTCCAAAAATGCCTAATTGAGGGAAAGTGTTGAAAATGAAGAAAGCGACTCTTTTTCCAAATGAATGAGCAAAAACTTTGTTCACCCAATTTTAAAAAACAGCTTTAACAAGACACTTTAAACACAGCAATTGAATTTCGGAAGATCTCTCTCTTTGCTATCTCAACAGGACCTTGGTTTAATGTTCCTTACCACCATCCCCCAAAACATACCTGATTTTTGCCTTTAAGCATCAGGATATTAGTGACCTTTCCAAAGGGCAAACCCAAAGCGATGACCTCAGTCTCAGAAACCTCATTGGGGAGTTTCCGGATATGAATGACTCTGGATGGTGGGCTGTCCATGCTGTCCTCCACCCTCAGTTTCTTACTGTCACTTCCATTAGCTGTCAAAAAAATCAGAAATATACCTGCACTTCAAAAGTTGTTTTTTTATGGTTTATATGATATTTAAATAAATAAATCGGACCAACGATGTATTATTTGCTAGTAACTGGGGAAATGATCATCAATACACATGTACAGTTTTTGAATTTTCCACATTTTGCTTACATTACATGAATAAGCAAATGATTAAGTGGCCTTTCACAAAGGATGAGATTTCATATTCTGCCAGCACTTATTTTTACAAAATGCTTTATGTATGAGTCAAATGTTTTTGGCAATTTTGCTGTCCCTTGCACCAGAGGGTGCCCTCTCCCATAAACTCTAAATATGCATAACAGATATATAAGAGCTCATGACGCTTCAGGAAATCGATAACAAGGACAAAGGTATCCAGTTCATCGCTGTAATTGACTAAAAAGGAAATAGAAACTTGAACTGATCTTTGGTATCTTCATGAAAATGTATAATCCAGTGCTTCTGCTTATCGACAAGTCTTTATTACTGTATAGAATATAATCTTTGCCTTTGCGATTCAATAATTGCATTCAATTTACAAAGAAATAAATCAATTGAATTAGGTGAGACCCCGAATAGTTGAAGATTCAATAGGATGAGCCTGATTCGACTACCACAAAACAAGTATCATGCCATTTTGGCTATACAGGGTGCTCAATGTTTGATGTCAACTACAGGTTTTCTCCTAATAATTTAATATTCTGTCTATGATAATGTTGTAAATAAGAATGTGAAACAGAAGCTTTTAATTAATATTTTTTAAATGTGAATAAATCTGGTTATAATTTCATTTTTGGATACTGTGAACATACGTACTGAAAAAATTGAGATATTATCCATTCACTATCATATTGGCAAAACAAAACAAACTATTCAAACCATTTCTCTGTTTACACTCTGGAAAAAATAGAAAGTTTTATTTTCGTCCCATGCAAGCTTACCAATATTCTCATTAGAAACAAAACTTTATGAGAGTGTGTGACGACGAGGCATAACTTAGTGATTTTAAATGGAGTGCTCTTTGTGTGGATTCAAACTCGAAAGAGCAATGGACAGGACAAAATATAAGTGAAACTTTATGTGCAAGTTATAAATGTGGAAGCGTCCTTTGTTATCCATCTATTAACCAAAACATAAAACATTATTTACCCTGTATGTGTCTGTGAGGCATCCACTACACTAGGTGTTAACGACAGTAATTATGACTGTCGGATTTAATGTATTTCACCCCCCTCCACCAAACATATGATTTAACTATTAAACAACTATCGGCAAGATTCAATCATTCTGATTCAGCTATTATATGCAAATCCTTAGGGACACCCCTAAAGGGAATTATATAGAATGGACTTAAATTATATAAAAATTTGTGTTAACAGACATACTGTCCTCGATTATGATTGGATGAGCCATATGTAAAACTGTAATAAAATGCACTTTTATTAAAACACCTACCATAAGAGTATTACTGTACCACTACATCTGAGTGTTGCGGTGTAGATAAGGTTTTTCTGAAGAACTACATTTTTATTATGTGTTATAAATAAATCTTTATATCTTTGTTGCTGTGTGCATATTTCATGAAACCTTGCCAGGTACATGCGACCATTTTATAAAAGCAAAAAGCCCCATAAAGCTAAGGATTGTAGTGATTTAAGAGCAGCTTAGGGGGTTTAGCTGTTCTAAAATAGTCGTAAAGCACAGCTTCTAGGGCTTATTTCTTTAAAATGGTACTACATTCTAGACACTCATATGCAATAGAGGTATGTAGAATTTTGTGGGTTCTCAAATCTCTAGCCTTTCTGTGGAGTTTTCTTTTTTTTTAGTGTGTATGTGGGCTTAGTTTCGATTATCAATTTTAAACACACAAAAAAAAGTTTTATTCCCCCTCTTACCAGTGACTGAAGAGTTTGGACTGTTGTACAGACTGCCAGACAGCAATTCATCTGAGCTTCTCTAGAAAGACACAGATATACACTGCAAATTCAGTAAATAATTCAAATGATTAAAATGTTGTATTAATCATATAACTTTACATCATTCACATTCCACCAAAGTGATTCCGGCCTGTGGATAGTTTCACTCTCAGACTTATTTATCATATTTATTAATACCCTAATATTACTTTAAGACAACCAACAAAACACTTACCTTCACACCAACTGCAACATCACTTGCAATGCTGTAATGAGAATATGTAAAAATTACGTTAAATGTTACACTTTCAAAAACACAAACACGTTGATGTCACCACTGAACACAGTCATTAAGTTACCGCACTAATTGCTCAGTTAACGTCAGAAATATTAACGTTACAGTATAACGTTAACTGTTAATAATACAAAACAAAATTTTATATTTTATGTAACGTTAACCCTCAAGTGTAGACAGTATTGTCATCCGTTTGTTATAAGAGGCTTAATAACGCTTCTACAAAACTGTGTTGAAAGGCAAATTATGTATAATAAAGTCGTATTGACTAACTACGGATTAATATTCAGCTCGTGAATGGAGCGAGTGACCGTTACGTTTCAAACAAAGGAAATCGGACGCGCCCGACGCGCAGCAACAGTACCGTTAGCCGCGGAGCTACGCTACATTATACTGTCGTTCACATAATACGAAACAATTCACAGACGGACGTTAAATTATTCAGAACGCTGCCATTTGATATTCTGTAAACACGCCGCTTCTATTTAGCGGTAAAATATGATCTGCGGAGCTCGCATGCATGTGTTGTTATTATTAGCCAACATTGGTTTATACATCAAGAGTCTGCGCGAGCGGCCTTGTCAGAACGCTGAAGATTGCGACTCTACTAGTTTCAGGATGACTTTAAACTCGTGTCAAAAAATCCATTGTTTCTCTTATTCTGTAAACAACGCAGTCTTACCCGTCCATTGCAGGGAAAACGTTCTTCACGGTGTGATACCGATCGCAGGAGCAGCGGAGCCTTCAGCACACGCGCGTAACTAAGCAAAATGGAGGAGAGTCTGTTATTCACGGAGTCACCCGAACATAGCCGAGACACAGCCGAACCGACGAGCACACTCAGACCGATCTGGGTGAATGTCACTGAGTGATATTAAAAGTTCATCATCAAAACAACAATAATAATAATTTTATTTTATTCTTCAGCACAGACAGCTGCTTTAACATTATTATTAGGGACTTTCATCGTTATGGAAAACCTGGAAACGTTACACAATTAGTAAAAGGGATTGTTTCTTTCTCTTTTATTCTCTTTTTGATTCTCTTTCTTTCATTTTAGTTCTATTTTATAGAAACGATTGAATGTAGCCATTCTTTTCAATGAGAAAACACAAAGCCTTAAATTAAGCACCAATTACATTACATTTAATTTGAATTAAATTAGCCTGAATATTGTTTTTTTATTGTTTGTATTTTCTGTCTTGGACAGCTGTGCCAAAAGTGTGTTTGCATTATACATCAGCATTTCAGTGCCATAGTATTTTCAGAATATAGTCAAAATTGTAAGATAGAAGTTATATTGTGTGTATGAAGGTAATCATCGAGACAACTTGTGAATAGTGTTCTGAATGTGATTTACCTCACAGCCCATACACATCCTGATTTTGCCAAGTTAGATGTGTCCCTAGGTCAGCATATTTTGTTGATCCTGGAACAACATTTTAATGCAAAAATATAGTCTTGACCAAATCTCTACACCTAAACCTAACCTTACCCATGAGTAATGCCCAATATCAGAGGAAATGATAGATGACTGACACTGATGTACAAGCACCAAACACTGATCGTAAACCTAAACTTCACAAAAACTGTATACTTGGTAAAATCAGGTTAACACAGCTAATGCAGCCCACACCTGTAACGTTTTGGGGTGGGTGTGCAATGTTGTTATATACGGGACCAGGGACGGGGGCTGACTTGATGCAAACTGATTTCCATATGATTGAACACAGGCCTATCACTGACCTACAGTCCACAACAGTCCAGTCCATGCAAGATTGTGAAGTTTTTGTACTCTGTCAAGATGCTGCATAGCATCCTGCTGGATTTGCATCATGATTTTAAAGGGTTAAAATCAAGGCAACACAAGAATAATTTTCAGCTCTGAGTTAATTGTATTTAATTAAATATAATTTTGAACTCTAATTTTATGCATTTTTATAACCATTACTAAAGAAGGGCTGGGTCGGGTGGGGTTGCTGTAAATTACTCATGCTTTTAAGATCGGAGAGAATAACTACCTCTCCTTTTGTCAATCGCTGTGTTTTTCACAAAACGTTTACTAAAAGACTGGAGTCCAATTCATTTATTGTGGATTATTGCGAAGTTTTTATCAGCTGTTTGAACTCTAATTCTGACGGCACCCATGCACTGCAGAGGATCCATTTTTGAGATTTCTCCAAATCTGTTCCGAACAAGAAACTCATCTACACCTTGGATAGCCTGAAGGTAAGTACATTTTCAGCAAAATTTACATTTGGGAGGTGGCCAGGGCTGTTGCTTTAAAACAAGTTAAAAAGGCACGGACACCTTCAGTGCTCAAATATCAACTCGAGCGACCCTTTCTGTTCAGCTCAACAGTAGCAGCTCAGTGACCCTTTAAACGATGTTGCAGATTGCCGTGAGATCATCACACTTCACTGTTCTGAGAGCCCACAGGGAAAATGCAATCATACTCTGTACGGAGGGGGCCAGCCGGCTTCAACTGACCACAGATGAAAAGATGTTTACTACACATTTCTGCACCAAATGTAACAGCTTGGCCTGAGCATCATTATATACCCTGTATCGATTTCCAATAGCCAGCACATGTGACTGTTGCCTCTGGGGCTTTGGCCACCAAGTGAATTGGGAGCTTGCAGTCCTTTGTCACTGAATCAGATTATTGATGAGAGAAGTGGGCCTTCTGGCTATAGTGTTTCATATAACCTTTACCTAACCCTCCTCCGCTTGCCCAACACCAGTTCGGCCGTCTGTGGAAAACTGCCAGTCCTTGCTGCGGGTGTCCACTATTTCTGTGAACCTTGCAGAAACGGAGCAGAGCTAATGCTTTGTTAAGAGGTCACAGTGTGAATATACATGACTCTGTGGTTACCTTAAGGTTTGGCTGCAGGGCTCGATCTGCCATGGTTACCTGATATAGCGTTTCCTTAATTATTCAAACAGCGCTGTGCATCTCATTTAGCTTGAACTCAGGTGAACCGTTCGATACGGTGAACCCGCTGACCCCTCTGTAATCACTACAATCTGTTTGCCTCTGTTGATTAAAGCCTTTTACAACATTCTCAGAAGGCTTGCATGCACCCAGAGGACCAGGAAGGGTAATAACGACACAAACAGGACCATAAACAGGACCATTTTCAAGCCTGGGTCTTTGTGTTACAGTCTCTTTTGTCAATATTCATTTCATATTAATAGAGAATGCTTTTTACCCCTTTCTTCATATCTTTGCCTGTGACCTTGAATCTGACTTCCTTTTGTAATATAACTTTTATCCCTCCTTGCATTCGTATCAGTTTGCCCATGTTTGTAATTCAAGCCCACATGTTAGCTGTTTTCAATCTCATTTGGTCAATACAAGTCTTTTTATTAGTGCATCAGTTTCGTGAAAGCCTTACAGCTGTTTATAAAATATAAAACATAGACAAGAGTAATCTACAATTACTAAATGTATAATGAAAACTATAAATGAAATAGGACAAAAGTGCATAGTATGCATAAAATGCAAGTTGGATGTTGATATGCATATATGCTATATATTTGGCATTAATTAATTAATATGTAATGGATATAAGGTGATAGTTTACACAAAAGAAGATGTTTTATTAAGGGGCCCAAAACAATAGACCATAGTAAGGATATAGTACCATATTTCATTCATGACTATATGAAAATAAGTGTTGTTGTGTTGTTGTGTTCAACAGATTAGACTGTAGTTGCATGGCAGTTGTTCAGCTGACAAAACATCTACAACATTCTAAAAAATGTTTAGTATAGACAACAGAAAATTGTGAGCTGTGAAAATAACATGCGATGGAGTTTTATCAGTGCATGCCAATGAAGTTTGTATGACTGTAAGGTCTTTTGGATCCCCCAAAACAGACACATTTTTAATACATCATCTTTAGTTTTTCTTGTTGTCTATATTTAAAAAAAAAATTTGAAATATATTTACAATACAAATCTGACTTTCATTTTTATTTCAGCTTTAATTTGATTTATTTTAATATTTCAAGTTTCAAAATATTTAATATTTAAAAGTTGAAAATGAAAAGTTAAAAAAAATGTGAGAGGATTTCACTATACTGTAAGGACGAGCGCAGCTTACATCAAACATCATGGAACTCGACCGATTTATGGAGCTTCAAAATAAGGGCCGCTATCACTAATTTGTATAATATTATAGATCAGTGGCCTTTATCCACCAGCATTATCGATCTTGGAAAAACTCAGACTATGTTCATCTGAAAGAAGAAAGTCATACACACCTGGCTTAGGGGTGGACAAAATATGGGGTAATTTCCATTTTTGGGTGAACTATTCCTTTAACAGTAACTTAATTTGTAAATGATGGCAGATTTTTCACTTTTGTGTCAATCCTTTAACTTGATTTTTTTTACCTTCCCAAGCAATATGTGATTACTTTTCACTTGTGAATCAAATTATATCAAGCCTGGAAATTACTTATAGATGTTAATTAGAGATCTCATTAGAATGCTCAATAATAGCTTAATAGTTCCCTTTAAAGATTAAGTTAGATTCTGTGCCGTCATTCTTCTCTAACCCATATTGAATAGGTTCTCTCAGTGCTGGTTAAATTAATCAATTCTTTATTCCAATTAGATGCTCCAGCGTCTTTGTTCTCTTACTCTTTGTCGTCTTTGGGCCTGCGGTGTAGCATTAGCCTGCTTTATTTTTCTGAGTGACCTCCAAGACAACAACCCACCAGCACCAGCAATGTGCTGATTTTACAGGTTAAAAAAGGAAAACACGCAGGTGTTTATAGCTAACAACTTCTGACACAGACATTCCCCTTCTATTGTAAGAAAACATCAGTTGACGTAAAGGAAAAGGAAGTGCCATTACCAGGTGAATACACAGATATTACACTCACAGTCTTGTTGAGCCGAGTGGCCTTTGGGAGTGACGGCTTGTGATTTCAGACGTGTCTGTTGAAATGTCAGGGCACTTCACATTTCTGCCCTGCTTCCTTCAGCAGGCCACCACCTCATCTTGCAGACAGGACAGTAGTGTTGAGATTTCCTCCGCTGGCCTGCACTGCTCTGTTGTAATGGGCTGTGTTCACTGTGCTCCTGACCCTGCTGCTTGATGGATGGGCTTTAACATACAGTAGAAGACAGCAGATGAAGAAAAACTGTTTTCCAAGGCACAAGACAAATACTCTACTTTGTGGTAATTGTATAATATTTCTACATTATCAGACAAGAGAAGTGATAGGGCAGCATTGGTAGTGTCTAATAATAATAATACAAATCTTTAATAAAACAAAGTTGTATAAAAAAAAGCTGTTTTATTTTGTTGTTGTTGTTGTTGTTGTTTTTTCATACAGCAGAAGTCAATAGTAGCTGTTTTTTAAAACTTAATTCTTAAAAAAAATATTTATATGTCATGATTTCCCATTGGAGTGCCCACAAGCCCCTGCAGAGGGCACTCCATCCAGAATTTCACCTTCACTACAGAAACTCCATTTCCCATGACTGATCACACTCACACCTGCACCTCATTCACACACACACACCTGCAGCTTGTTACCACACCCATTTACTGATTACACACACATATAAGCCACAGCCAAACACCCACTCACTGTGAGGTCTTGTTTTCCCAGTACTTCAATTCTGAAAGTTACTTCCATGTTTGTTTCTTCCCTGTTGTGTTTTTGGACTGTTTATCAGGTTTTGTTGATTGTTTGCTGCCTGCCCCGACCATTGCCCGGATTACGATTACGTCTCTGCATTATCTATGTTTGCCCCAGATAGCGTTGTTTACCCTGCCTGTACGACTATGAATAAAAGCTTGCACATGGATCCAACCTTGTCAGTCCTGCTCATTACTATATATAATTATTATATTTAGACTTTCCTGGGGAGGCTGAGGAGTGTGATCCCCCTATAGTTGGAACACACCCTCCGATCCCCCTTCTTAAAAAGAGGGACCACCACCCCGGTCTGCCAATCCAGAGGCACTGTCCCCAACCTCCACGCGACGCCGTAGAGGCGTGTCAGCCAAGACAGCCCCACGGCATCCAGAGACCTAAGGTATTCAGGGCGGATGTCATCCACTCCCGGTGCCTTGCCACCGAGGAGCTTCTTAACTACCTCAGCGACTTCAGCCCGGGTAATGGTCTGGTCCACCCCTTGCCCTTGCCCCCCAGCCTCTACTTCCTCATCGGAAAGTCTATGCCAGGGTACTGGAGAGGAGAATTCGTCCGATAGTCGAACCTCAGATCCAGTAGGAACAATGCGGCTTTCGTCCTGGTCGTGGAACACTGGACCAGCTCTATACCCTCTCTAGGATTCTGGAGGGTTCGTGGGAGTTTGCTCAACCAGTCCACATGTGTTTTGTGGACTTGGAGAAGGCATTCGACCGTGTCCCTCGTGGTGTCCTGTGGGGGGTGCTCTGGGAGTATGGGGTCCGGGGCCCTTTGCTAAGGGCTGTCCGGTCCTTGTATGACCAGAGCAGGAGCTTGGTTCGCATTGCCAGCAGTAAGTCAGACTTGTTCCCAGTGCATGTTGGACTCCAGCAGGGCTGCCCTCTGTCACCGGCCCTATTCGTCATTTTTATGGACAGGATTTCTAGGCGCAGTCGGGAGCAGGAGGGGGTACGGTTTGGGGAAAGATCTCATCTCTGCTTTTTGCAGATGATGTTGTCCTGTTGGCTTCTTCGAACCAAGACCTACAGCGGGCGCTGGGGCGGTTTGCAGCTGAGTGTGAAGCGGCTGGGATGAGAATTAGCACCTCCAAATCTGAGGCCATGGATCTCAGCCGGAAAAGGGTGGCCTGTCCCCTTCAGGTTGGTGGGGAGTTCCTGCCTCAGGTGGAGGAGTTTAAGTATCTTGGGGTCTTGTTCACGAGTGAGGGAAGGATGGAACGGGAGATCGACAGGCGGATCGGTGCAGCTTCTGCAGTAATGCGGTCAATGTACCAGTCTGTCGTGGTGAAGAAAGAGCTGAGCTGCAAGGCGAAGCTCTCGATTTACTGGTTGATCTACGTTCCTACTCTCACCTATGGCCATGAGCTTTTGGTCCTGACCGAAAGAACGAGATCCCGGATACAGGCATCTGAAATGAGTTTCCTCCACAGGGTGGCTGGGCACTACCTTAGAGATAGGGTGAGGAGCTCGGTCACTCGGGAGGAGCTCAGAGTAGATCCGCTGCTCCTCCACATCGAGAGAGGCCAG